>CAJHZI010000458.1:590000-750000 GCA_905160935.1 Enchytraeus crypticus
TCCTAGTTAAATTGGCATTCAGGGGAAGATGATGGTGAATGATGTATGAAGTTAAATTAAAAATTTACTTTACTTCCCTGACACAATGAGGAACTGAAATTAAATACTCATCTTTTTAATTATTTTGTTATAGTTATTAACTATTATAATATAATTATTATTTTGTTAGTATTTATTTTATTAGTACAAGTCAGCTTCAGAAAGGGCATTGGGTTGGTGAGCATCCAGACTTCAGAAATTTCTACAAAATTTAACATTTAAACGAATAGAATGGTATACGCTTTGTGATTGGTGTGGGACAGAGAGAATTGCAGAAGGTCTATTCGTATCCCGACCCTGGTTAAACTGGGATTCTAGGGAAGATGGTGATTATGATTGTTTTATTGTTAAGATTTTAATTAATTAATTATTATTATTTAGATGATAATTAATTATAATTATCATTTCATTTAATTTTTTTGTTAGATTTTGGAGTTGAATGGAGAGAACTGTAGTCGACATTCAGATGATACAATCAAGGAACTGATGTATAGTTCAGAGAAACTTTGTCTCACTGTTAAATATAATCTCACAGGTTAGTTCATGCAGACTTTGTCTCACTGTTAAATATAATCTCACAGGTTAGTTCATGCAGACTTTGTCTCACTGTTAAATATAATCTCACAGGTTAGTTCATGCAGACTTTGTTTAACTGTTAAATGCAATCTTACAGGTTATTTGATGCTGGCTTTAGCTTACTGTTAAATAAATTCTCACAGGTTAGATTATACACAATTTTTCTAACGATTAAACGTAATGATGTAAATAAGTTAAAATTCTCGCAGACTATATTCCATTTTTAAATTAATCTCACTGGCCAAAGTTTTAACTTAGGACACCATACAGTTTACAGTTTACGTAGGATTCAATATAGATCTTGTTGTACTGTAATTGTTGTAAAGTATAGCGATGCGTTTGCTTGATATACTCTATTAAACATTCATCGTCATCTTCCATTAAATCCCAGTCAACCAGGGTCGGGATACAAATAGACTTTATCCATTCGTTTGAAGTCTTTGTAGCAATTTCTGGAGCCCAGGTTCCCTCTGACGTTGGTTTGGATCTAGTTTTTTGTCGCCTTCTACGACACGTGCATATTTACACGGTTGGTCTATTCTGCAAGCTACCCGGACACAACACGGGGATACTCTACTAAACTATAAACAGAAAATATCCGTAAAATGAGCCTTGTTGCAATTTGTCAAATCAAAAGAATGAAAAACTAATTGTCATACTCGGCACAGGTTACCACGCAGCTGTGAGAGCAAATAAGAAGATGACGTCAGAATCAGTGGATGGTGACGTCACATTGTGTAAGAGCAGCAGCGCCAGTGATTGGTCAGAGCGGAGAGATCTGTCGCTAGTCTCTCTTCTCTCATCTCAGGCCGCCAGGAGGAAACTGAGAAATCTTGCTGAGCCTCTCCTGAGGCTACACACAAAGGCTAAACCCACGGGCTCTGGGTAATCTATTGCACAGTCATCATCATTATCATCGTGATCTTGTTACGTTCATCATCAACATCATAATCATCGTCTTGTTATGTTCATCATCATCATCATCATCATCATCATCATCTTGTTATGTAATTCTAGCAGGATAAACTATTGCATAGTCGTCATCATCATCGAAGTCTTGTTATGTTCATCACCATCATCATCGTCATCTTGTTGTGTTCATCATCATCATTATCTTGTTATGTCATACTAGCAGGGTAAACTATTGCATATTCATCGTCATCATCATCTTATGTTATATTAACAGGGTAAACTATTTCATAGTCATCATCATCGTCTTGTTATGTTATACTAGCAGGGTAAACTATTGCACAGTCATCATCATCATCATCATCATTGTCTTGTTCTGTTCATCATCATCATCATCATCATCATCATCATCATCATTGTCTAGTTATGTCATACTAGCAGGGTAAACTAGTGTATATACATCATCATCATCATCTTGTTATCTTACTTACCTTTATTGACTTATCTTTTCCCACCATAGATATAATAAATCTACCCTGACCATTTTTGATCACCGGACTGACTTTTAGGACCTTACCTCTCCTCAGCACATTAAAACCATTTGAAACCAATGATTTAATCTTGAACTGGTGTGGTTAGCTAGTGAGAATAGATCAGTCAGGTTGCTACTGTTAATAAAAGCATTTGATTCATCAGAAAGAAGTTTAAGAGAGATTTCAGGACAAGCATTTTGGATGTCATTGAAATATATTAAGAATAGCAAGGGCCCTAAAATAGATCCTTGTGGGACACCAACAGTAACTGGTTTGATGGTTGAAATGGTTTGTCCTATTACAGTTTATTGAAGTCTATTTGATAAGTAAGAAAAAAGCAGGGTAAACTATTGTATAGTCATCATCATCATCGTAATCTTGTTATGTCATCATCATCATTATCGTCATCTTGTTATGTCATCATCATCTTCATCGTCCTCATGTTATGTCATACTAGCAGGATAAACATGCATTATAAGGGTAAGATAAAGTGCATAGTCATCATTCATCCTCACACATTCGTTTTCCATTCTGTCTTTCCTGGTTTTCCACACATTAAACGTAACATTCTCATTTCTGCCACATGCAAACTCTGTAAATGATATTTACGATAACAAATCTTTTATATATTTGGTTGTGCAGTGATGGTCTTGGATCAACTAATAATCTCCCACTGTCTCCTGTTCGACCAATGAGGTCAAGCTCTAGTGACCCAGAACTGAGCTCAACCAATCAGTTGCCGAGTTATCTAGGTCAGGTTAGAGATGTGAACGATAATCCAGTAGATCAGGTTCTGAAGGTCTACAGAGCGGATCAGACGTTCAGATACCTGTCTATAGCCAGGGTAAGATAGAATTCTCTATTCTGACATGTTAAACATTGTTAGCATTAATCGTATAGTCATCCTTGCTGACATGTTTAATTTTGTTATTTTAGTTCTCTATTCTGACATGTTAACATTGCTATTGTAGTACTCTATTCTGACATGTTAACGTCGTTAGTATTAGTACTATAGCCATCTTTGCTGACATGTTAAACGTTATTATATTAGTTCTCTATTTTGATATGTGAACGATATTGTTATAGTTCTCTATGCTTACTAGTTAACGATATTGTTATAGTTCTCTATGCTTACTAGTTAACGTTATTGTTATAATTCTCTATGCTTACATATTAGCGCTGTTAGTAGTATAGTTCTCTATTCTTCTATTTTAAAGTTATTATTATATTTCTCGATGCTGACTTGTTAAAGTTATTATTATAGTTCTGAATGCTTGTATGTTAACGTTACTACTATAGTTCTGTAGCCTGTTATTTTAACGTTAGTGTTACAGTTCTCTATGCTTACATTATTATTATATTCGTTTAATACTTGAAATCTGACATACCGCAGAAAACGTACCAACATACATGGAACAAAAAGCAAATAGAAAGTTCAATAATACCTAGATACCAATAGTCCAAGATAATGTTTCATAATGGTCATTATACGATATTCTAATGATAAATTCTTAACCACGAAGGGAGTGCGTTTAAATGATATTTAAATGGATGAACCCTCCCACTGAACTTAAAATATAATAAATAAATCTTGCGTTTATTTAAAACAATCTAACAACCGCAGATAGGTTTCATTCGAACATACATTATACGGGAAGATAATGACACAGTCAAGCTAAATAGTAACAATGCATTTTAATTTAATCTTGCATAAACCAAGATTAAATTAGCTATAGTTTTATAGCATCACGTACTGTCATGCGGGTTATGAAGTTTTTATCTTTCAAAGAGCTACGCTTTGTTGGTATGGCGTAAGTTCTTTTTGCAACGTTTCTTCGGGTTTGATATGAATGTTTGCTTAGTAAGGGCATAAGTGGAGCCAGCAAGTGGTCAGAATTATTACAGACTGACCTAAATAGCTTACTGTCAGCTGACATGCAGAGATTCTCAAAAGTTTGCTCTTTGTTGTAAAAGCCAGCCCTTTTTGCTCGTCTTAAAAATGCTTCTAGGCAGTTTCTGTCATCAGCAGAAGTACATGTTAACATTATTATTCTACTTTTCTATGCTGACATATTAACGCTGTTAGTATTATAGTTCTGTATGCTTCTACTTTAACATTATTATTATATATCTCTATGCTGACTTGTTAAAGTTATTAGTATAGTACTGAATGTTTGTATGTTAACGTTATTATTATAGTTCTGTAACCTGGTATGTTAACGTTATTATTTTAGTTTGTAACCTGGTATGTTAATAATACTATTATAGTCTCTAACCTGGTATTGTTAATTCGAATCACGTATTTGGTGTTGATATCTGATCAAAATGAGATTTCTTGTTGTATACAGGAAATGACGGCTGAAGAAATAAAGATGGAATCATTGAAAGAATTTGGCATAACAGATCTACCGAGGTTTGTTCATACGAAGCAAAAAGCTGGTATAGCTAAGGTTAACGTCAGTTTCCTCACTCGAAAGCGATGTCAGTGACGGGCGAGCCCAGGATTTGAACCCCGCACATACCGATCCGCGGACGAGTATCTTACAGACTTCGCCACTGGTTACAGTGAAGCTGTTCTCTAAAGCAGTAGCTACCAGACACCGGCTTACATATCATAACAGATTCATCTAGGTTTGTTCATACAAACTGTCACTAAGACACTAGTTACCAGACCAAGGCTTACATATATTGTGAGCGAGTATCACTTTCATTGTGCTATTTTTATTATGTAATTCTTTTGTAGTGTGCGAGCATCACACAGTTGCGTTTTGCTTAGCCAATAATGATAACAAAGCGCAAAGTTAATTGATTGATCAAGCATTGTTCATAGGAGCTGTTCACTAAGGCACTAGCTAATAGACCAGAGAGAGAGAGAGAGAGAGAGAGAAAGAGAGAGAGTATCTACAGCGAGAGAGAGAGGAGAGAGAGAGAGATAAAGGTATATAATGTATTATTGACTGATGTATCGTATATAAATGTATTTAAGCATACACCATATGTCTGTGTTTGTATGCAGTCAGTATAACCTGGTGGTTCTATCAGTAGATCAGTCTGGACGAACCAGCCAAACTCATCTAGCTGACAACCAATCAAACGTCGCTGAGCTCTGGGTAGCGAACACTAGGTACGTAGCATCAAGACTATTTAACAAAATTGATTAAGATAAGACAAATATCCGTTTTGTGCCCGGGTTGATGAGGAGTAGACCAATCTTAGACTGCATATGTCATATAAGGCAACAAATCACTGAGATCGAAACCAACGTCTTAAAGGACATTCGCTTGATGAGAACATAGGTCCCAGAAACATCTTCTCTGAATTTTTCTCTATAGAAACTCTGAAATATGATCAAAATTGGGCTCCTCCTGTGTACCTTACTAACATGCTGTTGGTAACATCTTTCATACCAGGTAACATCCTTAATACCTTACTAACATGCTGTTGGTAACATCTTTCATACCAGGTAACATCTTTAATACCTTACTAATATGCTGTTGGTAACATCTTTCATACCAGGTAACATCCTTAATACCTTACTAACATGCTGTTGTTAACATCTTTCATACCAGGTAACATCCTTCATACCTGGTTAACATGCTGTTAGTAACATCTTTCATACCAGGTAACATCCTTAATACCTTACTAACATGCTGTTGGTAACATCTTTCATACCAGGTAACATCCTTAATACCTTACTAACATGCTGTTGGTAACATCTTTCATACCAGGTAACATCCTTCATACCTGGCTAACATGCTGTTAGTAACATCTTTCATACCAGGTAACATCCTTCATACCTGGTTAACATGCTGTTAGTATCATCCTTCATGCCAGGTAACATCCTTCATACCAGGTAACATCCTTCATACCTGGTTAACATGCTGTTAGTATCATCCTTCATGCCAGGTAACATCCTTCATACCAGGTAACATCCTTCATACCAGGTAACATCCTTCATACCAGGTAACATCCTTCATACCAGGTAACATCCTTCATACCTGTCTAACATGCTGTTAGTAACATCCTTCATATCAGACTAGCATTCTGTTAGTTGTTTTGTTTGTTACCAGATTATACCTGAAGTCGACGCGAGGTCTGGGATTGATTGAAGACAATCTGCTGCACAGCCGAGATGTGCTGGACGATATACGTAGAGAGTGCTCCAATCTGCTTCAATACCCGGCTGGTCTGTGTCCATGTCCAATAGTTGATTTACTTATAAGTATAATAAATAAGACAATATATTAAAGATTTAAGTTTAATAGATACTAAATTTAATCTTGCGTGTGATGATGTACATATATGATCTAGCCATAGGTCGTGATTGGTGGAGGAGGAAAGTTGTAGGAGACTACGCTAGTGTCCACAAACAGAAGCCATAGCGTTGATATATCTTCTTCTTCAGTGCACTGCCAAGTTGATATATATGGTTGATTTATTTTATTTTATTTATTTGACTGGAGCCAGTGGCGATGTCGGTAAAGATACTCGACCGCAGATCAGTATGTGCGGGGTTCAAATCCTGGGCTCGCCCTTTACTGACATCGCTTTCGAGTGAGAAAACTGACGTTAAGATAACCTTTTTATTCAGTTAAATTAAGCCAGGCTGTTGAGTTGTTTTGTTAGTTGAATTTAGTTTAGTTTAGGAATTTTGTGTCAGTCAAGTCATTGGAGTATTTAATTCTGTAGTAATTGTCTCATTTTGCTATTCGATTCGCCTTAAGTTAATATATTAGATATTAATTTAAATGTAATTGTTATATAGCTCATGATTACAATTGAACTCTTCCTGTAAAGTAGTCTCGAAGACCGAGTTCGGCCATGACACTGCTATATAAGTTTTTGTTGTTAATAATGGTGATGATGGTGATGATGATGATAATGGTGATGATAATGGTTTTGATAATGGTGATGATAATGGTGATGATGATGATAATGATGAAGATAATGATGATGGTAATGGTGATGATAATGGTGACGATAATGGTGACGATAGTGATAATGGTGATGATAATGGTAATTATGATGATAATGGTGATGATAATGGTGATGAGGATGATAATGGTGATGATGATGGTGATGTTAATGGAGATGATGATGATAATGGTGGTGGTGGAGGTGGTGATAATGATAATCATGACGATAATGGTGGTGATAATGGTGATGATAATGATGATAATGGTGATGATGATTATAATGGTGAAAGTGATGAAGGTGGTGATGATGGTGGTGATGATGATGGTGGTGATGATGATGGTGGTGGTGATGATGATGGTGGTGGTGATGGTGGTGGTGATGATGAGGGTGGTGATGGTGGTGATGGTGATGATGGTGGTGGTGATGAAGGTGGTGATGAGGGTGGTGATGGTGGTGGTGATGATGATGATTATAATGGTTATGATGATGAAGGTGGTGATGATGGTGAAAGTGATGAAGGTGGTGATGGTGGTGATGGTGGTGGACGATGATGATGATTCCTCTCTTTTGTTATGCTGAAATGTCTGTTCGTGTGGTTTTAGGTCTGGTGGCTGAACAGCTGACAGCACGTGACCTCAAACTGTTGGTAAACATTGAGATGCCGGACTATATCAACCGTGTGTTTGGGCTGGACACAGTGGATTCCAGCAAATCCAGTCTAGACCGGTTCTCTCTGGTTTGTTCTGAACATTATATATGTAAATATTATTATGTTGAAGTATTGTTCTCTGCATGTTTTGCTTTAATTTATCTCTTTCTCTCTCTCTTTCTCTCTCTCTGTCTCTCTCTCTTAGTGCACTTCCTACTGGTAGGTTCATGGTATGTAACTCCTCCACTCTTCTCTGTCTTCCGCTTTCCTCTTCTTGTCCACTAATGAGTGATCTTTCAATCATCTAACATTCCTAATCTCTACCTGCCTCTGCTTCTATTTTCTTCCATTCTGCATTTGATGACCTCTTTTAGTAGACTTCCTTTCCCCCCTTTGAATGTGTCCTATCCAACTTTTCTTCCTATTTCGTAACAAAACAAAGTGATTGGGACATATTGTAAGGGGGGAAAGCTTAGCATCTTAGGAGCACCATGTGCACCGTTAATTATATATTTATAAATTAAAATATTATTTATAGTTATATTATTAGTATAAATAGAATTTATTGTTTAAAATATTAATATTATTTGTATTTTATCTATATTATTTATTTACTTTTATTTAGTAATTTAAATGTTTTTATCTGCAATTACCGCTAGCTGTCAGAGTTTTGACGCAGCATTAGTAGCATATCACTACTTTAGATATCTCCTACTAAAGTACCTGCAGCTTTTTAAATGTTATTACTTCTATCTCGCACCTTTTAGTTTTTGCTCTTCGGCTTAGCTTTCATTCCCTAGTGCTTAATGTTGTCATTGACGACTGTAGTATTCTATTTTTTATAGTTGATTACTTACTAGTTATGGTAACTCTGCTATAGCTACTAATTATGGTATTACCGAACAGAGCTATGGCTCTTTTATGGTAGCCTCTTTTGTACTGTTATTTGTTTATCGAATTACATGAACGCTCCGATAGCTTGTATAATCTGTGCTGTGATTAACAAATAAACGATACTAAACGGAGAAAAGAATTTCCTAATGGTTGGAATTTTCTGCCGGTGTCTGTTTAATACTGTATGACTGTCGGTGTTGTTTCAGTTGTCCAATGAAGAACTGTACTGGGTGTCTGTTGTCTGTTGCATGCTGTATGACTCTCGCTGTTGTTTCAGTTGTCCAATGAAGAACTGTACTGGGTGTCTGTTGTCTGTTGCATGCTGTATGACTCTCGCTTATGTTTCAGTTGTCCAATGAAGAACTGTACTGGATGTCTGTTGTCTGTTGCATGCTGTATGACTCTCGCTGTTGTTTCAGTTGTCCAATGAAGAACTGTACTGGGTGTCTGTAGTCTGTTGCATGCTGTATGACTCTCGCTGTTGTTTCAGTTGTCCAATGAAGAACTGTACTGGATGTCTGTTGTCTGTTGCATGCTGTATGACTCTCGATGTTATTTCAGTTGTCCAATGAAGAACTGTACTGGGTGTCCTCAGAGATATGTAGGGAAGCGAGCGTCATGAACAGAGCAAAGCTCATTCAACATTTCATCAAAATAGCTCGTATGCCTCTCTGTCATCTTCTTCCTGAGATGAAATTAAAATAAAAGCTAAGTTTAACGTTAGTTTCCTCACTCGAAAGAGATGTCAGTGACGGTCGAGCCCTGGATTTGAACCCCGAATCTACTGATCCGCGGTCGAATATCTTACCGACTTCGCTACTGGCTCCAGCCAGTACAATAAGTGCAATATAATAAGTAAAAGGCAACATTAAGTACCTCTGTAAGTGTGTGTTAGATTTTTGTAAACCAGTTTCACTATGTAAGTTTCCTCGTAGTCGTCGTAAAGAGCTTGCTGACTGTAAAGCTGTAGAAACTGACGTCCTACACTTCATCAATCTATTCTAGTTATCATCATTGACGTCCCTGACATTGCCCCATGGCGAGGAACCGCCATGGGGCAATGTCATTCTTATTGATTGAATATGTTATTCTTATTGATTGAATATTGTCATCATCATCATCATCATTTTCCTAGTTTAATTAGGGTCTGAATACGATTAGATCTTCTCCACTTCACTCTGTTTCATACCATATCAACAGTCAATCCCCTATTTTTCATATCTCTCTCAATCACCGCATCCCACGTCAGTTTTGGTCTACCTCTCTCTAACTTAACCTCCAGCTCTTCCCTTCAAACTCTCTAGGGTTACCTTTCTAGTTGTCAACTATTATTTATTTCTAATTTAACTGATGATTTGGTTTTCAAGAACTAAAAATGATACACACAAAATAAGATGCTGAAGAAATATATTAAAGGTGGTTCTACTCAGAAAATAATAAACAAGCCAGCCGAAAGTTTTAAATATATTTCATGCACGGTATAAAGTAAACAAGAGTGTAAAAACATGTTTGTTTGATTCACGCTTCATGCCTATTAGAAAACTATGCCTAAGACTATGACCAGTTGAGCGTAAGCGGCGAGGAACCGGACGTTAAATTCTTATTGATTGATTGACAGGGCACTGTAAGATGCTGTGTAACTTCAATGCAATGTTCTCAATCATCAGTGGCTTGAGTCACAGATCTGTCTCTAGACTAAAGCTTACGTGGGAGAAAGTATCTACTAAGTACATCAAACATTTCAAGGTGAGTAACGTTAAAACTGGTAAAGCTAATGATCAGTAGGAATGTCTCATTAGCGTAGGGGTAACGTCATGAAGTTTTAAATGACAGATCCTGAGGTGAATTGAACTCTCGCGGGTTCGAATCCCAGTCGCGCTGATCTGAGTGCAACTTCTCGGACATTCACTGGACTGGTTATAGGGTAAATGGACTAATTTGCCTAACTGTTTAAACATGTGTTATTAAAAGTGATAGGTATCAACACAGTTGATCATTTCACTATAATGCGTGTTTAAATGTACGTCAAACATTTCTAGGTGAGTAACGTTAAAGCTGATAAGCTAAGGTTCAGTACGTCAAACATTTCAAGGTGAGTAACGCTAAAGCTGATAAGCTAAGGTTCAGTACGTCAAACATTTCAAGGTGAGTAACGCTAAAGCTGATAAGCTAAGGTTCAGTACGTCAAACGTTTCAAGGTAAGTAACGTTAAAGCTGATCAGCTAAGGTTAAGTAACGTTAAAGCTTACCAGCTGGTAAGCTAAGGTTAACGTCAGCTTCCTCACTCGAAAGCGATGTCAGTGACGGGCGAGCCCAGGATTTGAACCCCGACACATACTTATCCGCGGTCAAGTGTCTTACCGACTTCGCCACTGGCTCCAGCCAGTTACATAGAGCTTGGGCTATGTTCTAAATAAGCTCTCTTCTACTGGTTACTTCTTTAGTCATTTTTTACTGCTTACTTCTTTATCCATTCCAGGAGATGAACTAGCAAAAGTGTTTGAAGAAAGACGTTTGTGTCTTGTTTTACAAGCATGACGAGCTGCGTTTCTTATTTTACATTTACGTATGCACGACAATGTGTGTTTGTCTTATTTTGCGTGTATACCTTGTATGTTGGCATTACTATATGTATGTCCTATTTTTTTCTCGCTATAGCTGTAGGAATTGCTGTTGAGGCATTGTATGTCGATCATGCATTTTGTGTCTTTGCTGAAAAAATAAACGTATTTTCTATTTATAATTTCTATTTTACATGCATGTATTTGTGACTGTGTTACAATATGTGTGTATCTTATTTTACATGCGAGAGGATTGTGTGTCTTTTGCATGTATGTATGCATGACAATGTGTGTGGCTTATTTATTATGTGTGTATGTATGTCAATGTGTATGTTTCAATTTACATGTATGTATGCATGACAATAACATAACATAACATAACGGCACACTGGGTCAGGGAGCACAGATGCTTGTTTTTAAGACCCATTTCCTCCTTCCTCTCCATGGTTAATAGTAATCGTTGCCTTTTGATGGCGCATCAATTGCAGCCGGCGCGGATTTATTAATAGCCTTCCATCACCCTGGGATTTTTTCCTTCCTAAGCTTTCACCAACACTCGGTCTGCCTAGGTGATCACCCACAAAGTACTAACCGAGGTCGATGCAGCTTAACTTCGATAATTGACCCGCAACTAAACCAAGTGCGCTAATCCCGCCTTCTGTATTAAGACAATGTATTTTGTCTCATACATCTATGTCTGCATGACAATGTGGGTGGCATATTTTATATGTTATATTTTGTATGTCAATGTGTATGTCTTAATTTACATGTATATGCATGACAATGTATTTTGTCGTATTTTACTAAATGTCTGTATGTAAATGTGTGTGGCTTATTTAATATGTAATGTATGTATGACAATGTTGTATATCTTAATTTACATATATGTATGCATGACTGTGTGTATTTGTAATATTTTACGTGTATGTATGCATTCATATTTGTGATATTCATATTGATATTTATCTATTTTGCATATACATGTATGTATGGTTTGATGGTTTAGTTCTGATTTTTCGATTTATACGCCATTAAATGATATATTCTCTGTAAGTAAAATTTATCCCATTTGATGCATAACTGATTTATTGTATGTGCTACTGAATTCTGTTATGTCGATGGCATCCTTGCTCTTCTAAAATATCATCATCTTTCCTTGAATCCCAGTTTAATTAGGGTCGCTCTTCGATTATTTTTCAAAATAAAGAAGATTATAAGTCAAGAAGATGCTACCGGAAATTGGAAATCATTTAAGGAATTATTTAATGAATGCTAGAAAATTAGAAAGGTAAACTAAATCCGATTTCAGGAAAAATATATGAAGTCCTCTTAAATTACGAAAAGAAACTGAATTACATTTAATGAAGTTTTGATAAATTGTTACATGGTTTTGAACGAGGTTTGTTTTAGATTGTTCAACGTCACTGACATCATCCATGTATGAGGAAATTGACATTAAACCTTTATTATTATTATTCGATTTTGAGTGATTGAAAAATTAGTAGCGTCTCTTCAAGCATTGATTGATTGATTGCAGGAGTTGCAGACATATCTCGACATATCACGTAACATGTCTAACTACAGAGATTTGCTTAGTTACTGCATTGCTCATCCTACATATCCTGTGAGTAGCTAAGGTCTTCTTATCAATCAATCAATTAGCAATATATTTTTCAATACTAACAATACTAGAATTAAAATAAAATACTTGTTGCTCTAAACATCCCACTTCCTCTGAAAAATTCTCGTTCATACCACCTCAACTACATTAATGGCTGGAGCCAGTGGCGAAGTCGGTATGATACTCGACCGCGGATCAGTAGGTGCGGGTTCAAATCCTGGGCTCGCCCGTCACTGACATCACTTTCGAGTGAGGAAACTGACGTTAGCCTTAGCTTTACCAGCTTTCCTTTTTTATTAATAATAAAAAATAATAATAATAGTAATAATAATAATGCTGTTTAACGTCCGTTTCCTCATACAAGGCTGGTGTCAAGGACTTCCCGCCATCAATTGTCACTACAAATCGATTCACCCCAAAAGATCTGCAAAAACATGTGTTGAAGAGAAAGAAAAAGATCCTAAACGGTGCCGGTTCGGTGATAAAATAAAGTCAGGGAAGATGAAAAAAGTCTATGGTGGGAAGAGATGTGATTTCAACCTACAACGGAAAGTGAAAGTAGTAGAGCATAAGCGAAGCAATTATAAATTATACAGTATTAACAACTACAATTGGAGTCTTTGAATGCATCCTGCAGTATTTAGCCATATCAAAGGCGACGAGGAAAAGTGGGTAGATCACCTTGTAACGTCATGCGTTCTACTAACGTTAAAGTAACTAAACTCCTGCACAACTCGATAAAGATGTATTAAAATGCATATTGTAATCACGCTTTATTGTAATAAAGCGTGATTACAATATGAATTTTAGTGTATATTGTAATCTATAGCGGTTGGTTGTCGCCTATGCTCCAGAAATTGATTCAGAATATTCTAACCCATATGCTATTTAAACTAGAATTCAAGAGAAGATAATAATGATAACGATATTAAATAAGTCAGTATTGTTTGTTATTGTTTTCTTTACTTATTATGCATATTGATCACAGTGACTATTACAATAACCCTAATTAAAATAACTAAATTTTGGAGAGCGGATGAAAAAATTCCTCCTATATAGACTTTTAAGAATTTAAGGCGAAATAGTGAAAATTGATCGCACTATAGAAATTTCGCTAGGGGGTTATTTTTTAATGCGCAGTCTGTATATCACAACTTACACGCGACGACTGCAAAGAGGATAAAGCTCCGTGCCATTGTTCACTATGCGAGCTTATTTATCTGTTCTAGACATCGACAGTTTATGGATTATGCTAATGATAACCTATTAGTCTATTACTAAAAGAATCGTATTTCATCTTAGCATTTACGACTCAACAGATCGTATTACATCTTAACATTTACAACTCAAGAGATCCTGTTACATCTTAGAATTTACGACCCAGCAGTTTATAATATATCATGACATTTACGACCGAACAGTTTATATTATACATGTATGTGCATGATGATGATGATGATGATTTTTACATGAGTACGTATCTAAATTTGAAGATGGTCTAGTAAGGAAGGAAGATGTCGGGAAATTAGAAGAAAATTTTGTAGCAATTTGTGGAGCCTATGCGCCCACTAAACGAATGCCCTTTCTAGCGTTGGTTTGGATCTTAGTGCCTTTTCGCCGTTTACGTCACGTGCAGTCCACGGTTGGTGTATTCTTCAGCAACCCGTACACAACACGGGTGCATGTCACATTATATTATTTTTCGCTTATATTATATATTAAATATGACATACAAAAGAATTGATATTATATGTATATTATGTGTATATGTAATTATGATCATGTATATTTAAAAGTTACGTTCTTCGTTTTAACTCTTCTGTTCTATATTTAAATATATAAATTTATACGTAAATCAATATTAATTCAATGCTTTTAATACTTTGTACAGTATGTAGTAAGTAGTTTGAAACTTACGGCAAATTGTTTTGGTATATATGAAGGTAAGAATTTGAATACTAATCAATATGGTAGTGATTGTGATGACGGCAACAATAAGTGAATTAATGCTTTTCAAGATTTTGATAGTAAAACGTGTAGTGCTTGTTGGGTAGTTCATAAATAGAATTTGTTCCAGTGAGAATCTTTCATCCTATGGGGTAATGGAACTTTATTACCGATCACATTTCACTGTTTCCTCTAAGTATTGAAGCATAGATCTGTAAAGTAAGTCATACAGAAGCTGCATATATATGAATACTTACAAACCCCACGCAATAGCTACAGTTTCTGATTAACATAATACTTTAAGATGCTGTATGCGCAGTTATTACTTCGAAACTGAACAATAGATTTGACCTACTTATTGTTTAATTGTAGATAATACCTTTCTATCCTATCTTGATGAAAGATCTAACGTTTATACATTTTATTTAATAATTGCATTTAATACCTTTCTTTCTTATTTTGATGAGAGATTTAACTTTATATTATTTTATTTATTAATTGTAGATAATACCTTTCTTTCCTATCTTGATGAAAGACTTAACGTTTATACACCTGGGTAACGACACTAAAGTAGACGGTTTGATTAACTTTGAGAAGCTGAGGATGATGTCGAAAGAGCTGCGCAATGTTGTCAACATGATCAACCCAACTGCTCCTGTCACCTCGTCCCCAACTCACGTGAGTGTGTATATTTGTGCTTCTGTGGCAATGTGTGAGTTTATGTTTGCTGTTGTTTGTGTGTATGTGTGTGCTAGTGTGCGTGTCTGTGTGTGTGCTTGTGTGTCGGTCTGTGTGATTATAATAGTAATAATAATTGTAATAATAATGATATAAAAAAGTAATAATAATAAAGGTTTAACATATGTTTCCTCATCCAAGGATGATGTCAGAGACTTCACCACAGCACACATCACTGCAGATCAATTCATCCATACCAATCTGCAAAAGAAATGTGCTGACAAGAAGTAAGGTCCTGAACGAATATATCTGTAGATTATTTTGTATGATATGTTAATATGCATATGATATAATAAGCATGCTCATCTGCCTCTCTCTCCCACTCTCACCAGTACGCATGTTTTGCATGTGTGCGTGTAGTTATATATATATATATATATATATATATATATATATATATATATATATATATATGGAATATTTTGTGTTAAGTTTTACGTAATATAATAAGCATGATTGAGAAATGCAAAGCGTATGGCATATCTGTAAAGCACCCAAGCTGCCGACTGACCGTGAAAGCATATTTAAATACGTTTAAAATCCCTCTTCAGTGCACTGCCAAGTGGCAGGTTCAAGGTAAATATTCATACTGAAAGAGCACTCCTTAGATAAACAAGTAAATCCCTTCACAAAGTCTATGCCTTATTCATACCTTATGTCGTCTATAGTTTGGGAAAAGTATGGTTTCTGAGGTGGTGTCTCGTTGCCTTCCTCAGTTAGATAATTAAATGATCAATTAGATGATTAAATTACCCCAGGATTAAATTACCATTTAATCCCGGGGGGGGGATTTTCATGGCAAATCAGCTCACCCAGTCAACAGTATGTCCGAAGTTGCTAAAGCTGAACGGAGCTACAGCGAACCTAGTGTAATGTCCCATTGTAACTCGAATGAAACTCTAATAAGTTGAATTTGTTTTACAACCTTGTTTAAATTACAGTAGATAAAACATTTATGCTCGTCTGACTGTATTGAGAAATATATTCTATTCTTATTCGTCTAAAATTTTGCATAGAATAGGAAAAAGAGTTACTGAGAGAGAAAGGGGGACAGGATAAGAACCTATTTAGCATGAGGAATGATTAAACACTTGATAGAAATTAACAATTTCCTAATCTGATCAACAACCAAGTCACCGCTAAGTTTTATCATTTCTATATTTCAAGCTTCATGATCAGAGAAATACACAAAGGCTAAAACAGATCTCTTTTAGATTTTCTCTAGATAACCTGAGAGTGTTAGAATGCTTAGAGTAATTCTAGTTAACATTTAACTAAATTAATTACTTGCTTTATTATTATTATTATTGTTGTTGTTCACTGTTTGCTTGTTTGTTTATTGTATTACACATGCTTCATAATTTTGTTTTAAATAAAATATAAACATGAATTTGCATTCATTTATAAAGCTAATGGATCGTTATTAATTTGATAGATATAAACACTTATCTTGATTTCTGATTCTTGAAATAATTCTCTTTGATCAGAATAATTTAGAACCTGGTCCGAGATATTTAACTGTAGAAATTAATCTCGTATGTCAGGCGGGAGATACGCATCCCTTACTCTGACAATAATAGTGAAATGATCAACTGTGTTGATATCTATCACTTTTATTACCACTTGTTTAAACCGTTAGGCAATTTAGACCATTTTCCATTTAACCAGTCCAGTGAATGCCCAAAATTTTACTCTCAGATCAGCGCGTCTGGGATTCGCACCCACGAGAGCTCAATTCACCTCAGGATCGGTCGTTTAAAAGTTCATGACGTCCCCCTACGCTATTTAGGCATTCGAAAAGCCAAACTTTCATCCTTTTTTATAGTAGCCAAACTTTCTTCTAGATTCGTCAAATCAGACAGATAAGATCATCTCTTGATAAAAATTCATCTGTAATTCTTTCTAACTCAATAGTTCATTCTAAACTTGACTACTGTAATTCATTATTGTATGGCTTGTTCTTATCTCATACGGTTGCAGCGCGTTTAGAATTCTCTAACACGTGTTGTCTGTCGATCCTCGAGGCTTCAGGCCACATCTAGTTCTTTGCTTAATAATTTTCATTGGCTTCCTGTGGTTCAAAGAATTAAGTATAAAATTGCTCTGTTAACTGTCGAAACACTTCTGTTTGGTAAACCTTCTTAAATTTCTGATCTCCTAACTCCAATATCAACCTTCTAATCAGCTTCGTTCTTCCTTAAAAAATCTTAACATTCTCACTTACTTGTTAGGCTTTAATTTTTTTCTCAGCTCTTAGCTGTTTGAAACTCTCTGCCTCTTACCGTTGTAGGTTGAAACCACATCTCTTCCCACCATAGACTTTTTTCATCTTGCCTGACAGTTTTTTTATCACCGGACCGGCGCCGTTTAGGATCTTTTTCTTTCTCTTCAGCACATGTTGTTTCAAATCATTTGGGGTGAATCGATTTGTAGTGATATGTGATGGGACGACGACCCTAACATCATCCTTGTATGAGGAAATGGACGTTAAGTTAATAAAACCTTTATTATTATTACTATTATTATTATAGTGCGTATAACATTCATTATACGTATTAACATGTACTAGTTACTAAGTCGGAATGTAACGATAGTCAGCGTTTAAGTCTACATCAGTGTAGGATCAACCTTCGATATGAACTCAATATAGCTATATGCAGGGTTTTTAAAAAACAAGTAATAAATCTGATTAATTTTGTTCTTGCCGCAAAATTATATAAAGCAATATAAGTTCTATATAAAGCAAAACGCTCTGTCTAATATTAAATACAACATTACTCATATAGGGCATGTATAAAATCACAGCTAACATTGCTACTGATCAACATAACATTTATGGGCGGAATGTTCAAAAGCTGCTAAAAATCAGATAAATCTCATTTAAACTATTACAAAATATATTTGTTAAATATCATATTCTATCACCCGACCAAAATTTAATGACAAAAATGTCAAAATATTAAATAATTTGATGATAACACAAGTTTCATATGTCACGGGTCACACTAGCGGTTTGATGCAGGAATCATTTCCAAATTCTCACTATTGCGCATGCGCCATGAATGGTGTGACAGGGTCAACGTTTAAAATTTTGCGTTAAAAAGTTACAAATTGTATTGTTTAAACTATCCCTAACCCCTACCCTTCACCCTAATCTTAATTAGCCATATTCCTATGGAATTAACAAAATTTAATAACGTAAACTTTACAAAATTAAAAGTGACTCGAGTCAGAATCGAACCCCGAACCCCATGATCTAATAATTTTAATTATAAGACCCCATGAACACGGTTGAATACATGATGTCAACATATAGTACTAGAAAATCTTAATACCATATAAATGCGCATGCGCAATAGTTGGAAATTGTTCCTTCCATGAACCGCTTGTGCGGGTCACGCAATGAAGACAGGAAAAGTAATTTATATATTAGCATTTATTAATGGCACATTTGTCACAGTGTTAATTAGCTAATCCAGGCCAGTGAGTCGCTTAACTTGGCTATTAGGATTAGACTAAACAGTGCCAAGCTTTAGTCACTTAAGCGGGTTAGATTAACTGAGTATTCTAATGGGTCATTTAGCTGGTTTAGACTACTAAGGTCAAGCTATGGCGTCACTAAATGGTATCACTCTATTGATGTCACGCTGCTTTGTCACTTAATTGGATTACAAGCATTGCTTTGTCTGCAATCAAGGAAAAATCAAGGGATCCTTTTAAACTGCATTGTGTGAACAAGTGATTTGGAGAAAAATGGATTGGATATGGAGAACGATATGTGATTAAAGTCATTTTCTTTATGCAATAAAGACACGCACTCTGCAATTGAATACATAATCAAAAGCATCACTGACATGTAAACTATGGTAACTTCAATATTACCATTCACATAATTTGTATGAAGTATGAATTTGAATTTCATAAAGAGTCACAGATCCCAGTAATACAATTTAATACTATTGTCCGGGCCACTGAAGAATAAATCAGCCTTAAACTGCATGTGTTGTAAGAGGCGACTGAGCAAGAAATGAGAAAGACATAGGAAAGCAACTTGAGAACCCGTAGTAATATTCCATCGCTACAGGTTACATTCTCTCTTTGTTTCTTAGTATACTGTCAACTGGCAGGTGTATGGTATATAACGCCCTTGTTTGTCTTCCGCTTTCCTCTTCATGTCCACATATGAGTGGGTCTTTAAATCATTTAACATACCTAATCTCGGCTACCTCTGCATCTATTTCCTTCCATTTTACCTTCTATGACCTCTTTTACTAGACCTTTTCCCCTTAGAATTTGTCCTATCCAACTCTTCTTCCTATTTCTTAATACATTTGTCAACTTTCTATCTGTACCAACTCTCTCAAGAACTTTCTCATTTGTAATCTTTTGAGTCTAGCTAATCCAATCCATTTTTCTCCATATCCACATTTCCATTGCCTCTAGTTTCCTAATATCTTCCTTCTTTAAGGTCATGTTTCATCCATGTAATAGCGTGGTCCAAACCAAAGTTTTCACTATCTTTATATTTGTGTCTTTCTTTAGAATTCTTTTAAATTCTTTCCTAAAGAATAGTTATTACCGGAGGCCACTTTTCCTTGTGCAGGATACATTAAGATATGAATAAGGAATAATTATAATAATAATAAAGGTTTAACGTCCGTATTCTTATACAAGGATGAAGTCAGGGACATCCCCTCATCTCATTTCACTACAAATCGATAATACAAATCGAGGAATAGTCCAGAGCATTTCATAAAAGAATTGCCTTGTTGATTGATGCAGTGCTCTTTCTGGAGCGTAAGAGCAGTGTATGTGTAGGAATATATGTGTAGGAATATATACACTAAACCTTCAATTTGCAGAGCGTTTGAGAGAGAGAGAGAGAGAGAGAGAGAGAGAGAGAGAGAGAGAGAGCGTTAACCTACCATGATAAACTATTTCTCTTCCCAATGCTCTACCAAATGGTAGATCCAAAATATTTCAACGAGGGTACTGAGTTGATTACTTAAAAGAGTACATACAACCAGCTGTTATCCATTCCTTTATAAGAATTTAGCTTCGCGTTATAATATAACTACATATGCTGTCACTAGCAATAAAGTTTAATACAACCATTAACCATAGATTTCATTAACCATAGACTTCGTCACTGGCTAGAGCCAGTGGCGAAATCGGTAAGACACTCGACCGCGGATCAGTTGATGCGGGTTCAAATCCTGGGCTCGCCCTTCACTGACATCGCTTTCGAGTGAGGAAACTAACGTTAACCTTAGCTTTCTTGGCTTTACCAGATCTGTTATACAAAATCACATATACGCTTGCATAGGTCAAAGGTTCAATAATATGCTTATGCATAAAGATATCAATGATGCGGCCTTAAATAGAGACTATAATAAAGAATAAAGTGTTTTATTTAAAGTGAGTCAAGAAAATAGAGAAAAGGTCTACTGCAGATAAAATAGTCACGTGGCATGTGTGACCTAGCTGACACTGAGGCCTGACAATGATCCTATTTCCACAAAATTTGCAGCACATCAGTTACCACCATTTTGACTGATCTCTAACGGAACATATGCATATACATCACAAGATTTTGACTGTAGCTCAGTCTTCTTGTATGTAAGAAAATCTTCTTGTATATATGACAATCTAGCTGCTATGAAATGTAAAATCTGTACAAAGCTATATGTCTCCATAGTTCATTTAGTGTTACAATGCAATTCTACATAAACAGGCACTTTATAAATATACTTACTGATATAATGAGTAATTCAAATAGACTTTAATGTTAGATATAAATATTCAAGAAGACAAACCTACAAAGGCACAACAAAAACACAGTAATACACTTAGAATTTCAGATATGTGTAAAATAGAAGCAGAACTTCTTAATGTATCATCATCAGCATCAGTTCCTTGCGTTCTGTACAGAACATAGGGCGGCAACACTCCTCCATTCGCTTCTATCATCAGCAATCTTCACAGCGTCTTCCAATGAAATGTTTAATGCTCTCAATTCCTTGTTGATCGTACTTAACCAAGTACTACTAGGTCTTCCTCATTTCCTTTTTCCTTGAGTTGGCTTCCAGTTAACTGCAGTCTTTGCGTATCTATGCTCAGACATTCTCAGTAAATGACCTAAAAACCTCAACCTTCTCTCAGAAACTATTTCATCTAATTTTCTTTGTCCACTTCTTTCGAGTACTATTTCATTTTTGATGTGGTCCCAATAGTGGATATTTAAAATTCTTCTGAGGCATCTTTGTTGAAAACAGTTTAATTTGTGCTTTATTTTATTAGTACTTTCCCAGGTTTTACATGAATACATGAAAACTGGTTGGATAATTGTTGAATAAATTGTTATCGTTAACCCCTCCTCATTTTATTACTCTTCCAAATATACTGGAGCTTTTGGAATACGTCATATGCTTTACCGATTCTACACTCCACATATCTTTCACTTGATCCTTTGTGCGATATTGTACTGCCTAGATGCGTGAACTTTTTTACCCCTTCACCTCGCTTTGATTAACTCTTATCGTGAATATGTCTGTCTCTGCAGTTGTGAGGATTTTGTCTTTTCAGAGCTAAATTATTAATCCAACTGTTGCATCATTTTCTTCTAACGCTGATGTCATTTCTTGCAGTTGATGACTATTGTTTGCTAGTAAAGCTATATCGTTTGCAAAATCAAGATCAGTTAATTTCCTGTGACCCAACTTTATTCCCCATTTTCTTTCTTCAAAAGCCTTTCTCAATACAAAATCAATCACTAGAAGAAAAAGAAAAGGTTATAAAATACATCCTTGTCCAACTCCTGTCACAATGTTGAAGGAGTCAGTGACCCCTCGTTTGTGTTCTTATGTTGCACGACGAGTTTTCATATTACAGTTTAAGCAAATCTGTGAATTTCCCAGGAATTCCATAGCTTTTTATTATTTTCCATAAAGTATCCCTATGGATGCTGTCAAACTCTTTCTTGAAATCAATGAAATTTATGTAGACATCTTGCTGAAATATAATGCTCTGTTGTATAATGTGCCGTAAACTAAAAATTTGTTTATTACATGATCTGCTACTCTTGAAGCCTGCTTGATGTTACCTAAGTTTTTTTTATCAATTCCTATTTTTATTCTCTCAAGTATTACAGAAAAAAAGACTGTCAGGTATTGAAAACAATGTTATACGTCTCCAATTATTGCAGTTACTCAAATCTCACTTTTTGGACAGCCTAACAATTGTGCCCCTCTTCCAACTCTTAGGTATGTTCATTGTTTTCCAAATGGTGTTAAACAAAGTAGTTAATTCTTTTATTACGACAGTTGATTCATATTTTAGTTATTCCCCTGTGACTTGATCTTCTCCTGGAGCCTTATTATTATTTAATTTCCATATGGCAATTTCTACTTCTTGTATAGATATCTCCTCTTGTTCGACATTCTCATCTTCGTCTTCAATTGACATTATACAATAGACGGTGTTACGTGGAGTTTCCTGATTTAGTGTCTCGGCAAAATGTTCAATCCATCTTTTGTTCTCTTCTTCTTCAGTACATAGAGTACGGTTTCGTTAAAAGAAAAGTGAAAATGAAAAAAGAAGCAGCATCGCTGCTGCTTCTTTTTTCATTTTAGGCTGCATCCAACATCCTCACGATTAGTATGGTGAATGGTGAGGTCGGCGAGATCTAAGAACAGCAACAACAACACAGCGCCGGTTAATATAGCAACCAATTTGAGCACAAAATAGCAACTATATAATTATTAGGATATTCCACTAAATAAAAAATATTACACATGCTATTAATGAAACAATACCCGTTATTACAAGGTTAGAATTTGAGAACACCATACAACAAATTGAAGTGGGCATACCTTCTAACCAGTGCAGAACAATATCAACTAAAATGAACAGAAATGTTCAAGTATACCTATTTGCAAAAGCTTTATTAAGGAATGATAGGCACAAGCTGTTACAAAGCTTAACCCAATTTTAATGTCCTGTTGACAAGGCTTTAACGCAACTTTAACGCTCTGTTGACAAGGCTTTAACCTAAATTTAATACCCTGTTGGCAAGGCTTTGATGTTCTAAGACATTATATCAGCAACAAGTTTAGTACAGAAATAAAATCTCTTAATTTTTAATTTAGATAATCAAAATATCTACATCACTTTAAAAATGATCTAGAATATTTACAAATATCTAGTAGAAACAAAAGTAGTAAATAAAAGATACTGCAGCACGGTATGGAACTATTGACAACATGTAGCAGGACTGTGTCTAACCTGAAACCTCTGCCACGATATATACCACCACGAGGGGCAATATATCCGCCACCCCTATGGTATCCACCATGAGGGGTAATATATCCGCCACCCCCATGGTATCCACCACGAGGGGCAATGTATCCGCCACCCCCATGGTATCCACCACGAGGGGCAATATATCCGCCACCCTCATGGTATCCACCACGAAGGACAGTATAACTGCCACCTCCTTAATATCCTCCACGAGGGTCAGCATAACTGCAACCCCCATGGTATCCACCACGAAGGACAGTATAACTGCCACCACCTTGATATCTACCACGAAGGACAGTATAACTGCCACTTCCTTGATATTCTCCGCGAGGATCAAATTAATCACCACCCGCCCCCCCCCTTGATATCCTCCTCGAGGGGGAACATAATAAGGGCAGAATATTCTTAGTTCATACTAAATTAAAGAACATGCACAAGAACACAAAGTAATGGTGGAAGCTTAAAACAAGCTCTCTTTTGCTATATAGAGTTCTATTGAAACATTTTATTCAATAGAATGTTATAATATTAGTTACTAGCTGCCAAAACATGAAGTTCGAAATTAGTTTCATAAAAATTTGAAAGGACACCTTATATTCTTATGGTGTGTTTGGCTTGAATTTCTTAGTAGATGACTTTCTTTTATACCGAGCGTGTGGCATATCTCTTTGAAGCAAGCAGCAGTAGTCAGCTAACATCGCGGCGCTCCATCTTCCATGATATCTTGATTCCATCACAGAGATATCTTGGTGAAACCGTTCACCATGTTCGTCACTTATTGCACCAAGGTTCTCTTGAAAGAAATCCAAGTGTGAGTCTAGGAGGTGAATTTTCAATGCCATGTTGCAGCCCATACATTGATACGCTTGAATATATTTCTCAACAATATTCACATAATCACTGGACTTGTTATTTTCCAGGAAATTCACCACCACGGGCCACCCATGTGTTTCTTTCAATACCAGTCAGCTTGCTTTCGAAGTGAATGTCGGTCCTGACTTTCCTAATTTGGGGACCTTCCTTAATTTTTGCATCGCTAACTTCTGGAAATATACTGCGCAAATACAGATAGGCTTCAGAGTTGTTATACAAAGCCTTTATAAAATTCTTCATCTCTGGAGAATTTTTATGAGACCACTCATCCTTGTTTATGAAGTCTGGACAATTTAATAACAGGAAGTGTTGAGTTTACTTTGCTGTGTGTGCCGGTGCTCCATTTTATTGAAATATGAAGTCATTGCCGATTTTTTCGTAGCAACATTCTATCAAATTAGGTAGCAGATTGCTGATGGATGTAATAGTCTGATTTATCTTTTCTTTTTTAAACGAAAAGGAATCGACATTTTCCATTGTAACATACTACAGCTGATACCATTAAGCGTCTACTAAACTTACCTCTAATCTGGAGTATTCACTGCCAAACTGCTTAGAGAATCAATAAAAGGTATGTGCATGGCGCAAGAAGATATGTAACTTGAATTGTGGTGCATGTATTTCCATGAATTTTGCAGTATATAATATATATGCTCTGTGGCGGATCAGGAATTTTTTAAGGGGAAGGGGACGAAAACTTTTTGAACAGTGTCCACATTCTTTCGCTTATGTTCACGCCTTTTCCGGAATAGTGGAAAACCAAAAAAATGCTAAGGGGGGGGGGGGGCTCAAAATATTTCACTACTGAAATTCGATTTCTTTTAAATTTAATAAATATAAATTTAACAATTTTTACATTAACTTATGACATGTGTTATTAATTATAGTCTTATGATAGAAATTATAGTCAAGACAATATTCGACATTACATTTCTCATTTTCTGCTATGGAGTCAAATATTTCAGATTTCTAGCTTTACAAGTTGCTCCAGTGGAAAAATTCTAAAAACCTAGCTGGGCCTCCATTTCTAATAAAGATCTAGTAAGATTTTCCACCCCTGGAAAAAACTCATCAGTTGTGGACGAAATGCAAAGTGAGTTAAGTGATCTAATATAGGCTGAAGGGGGGCTCAATACTCTAGGGGGGGCCCAGACCCCTGGACCCCCCACTCTGTATCCGCGCCTGGGTATACTATATAATCCTAATATTAAGCTTTAATACTGAAACTATGCATACGGACTACACACAAAGCTATACAAAAAGTTACTTGATTTGACTGATCATTCATTACGCATTTGAATGATGCGCCATTGCGACAACCTACAGCCTGCTGCTGCAGTTGTATCACGGCAGCCCGAGTGGACGGCTATAAAAGCCTAGCCTGTCGACCTGAGTCACCTGACATACTAGAATTTTATAACCACTAATGAGGCTTTAATTAAGTCATTGAACTACTTTTTAGATTCCTTGCATCTGTTTCAAGGCCTTACATAGGAAGCCAAGGGGAGCTACGGTACTGCTTACAAGCCTTTACACAAAACAAGCTGTTATCTATTGCTTTATAAGAATTTTGCTCCGCGTTATAGCTTAACTACAAATGCTCTCACTAGCAATAAAGTGTAATATTTAGTAGAAATATCTGATTAACAATGCTTTGCCTCTCTCTCTCTCTCTCTCTCTCTCTCTCTCTCTCTCTCTCTCTATATATATATATATATATATATATATATATATATATATATATATATATATATATATATATCACATACATACATACATACAGTACAGTACAGTTAAGTTTTGACATCTAGATCTAGGGCCCCCCCTACGAGACAACACGAAAACATCAGAGACTTATCAAGCAGAGAACTTACTTGCGAGTTCACAAGTTAATCCCTTCGCAAAGTCTATGCTTTATGTAGCCTATAGCTTGGGAAAAGTATGGTTTCTGAGGTAGTTTCCTGTTTTTTTCCTCAGATTGATTAATTGCCTTTTAATCCAAGGGGAAAATATTTCATGGTGAGGTGGGCCCCCTCTTGCCATCCTCAGCTCCTACCTTAGTCGCCTCTTACGTACACGCAGCAGATTGTTTGTGGTTGCCCTATTGTGCAGGGGTCCAAACTAACCCGAGCACAGCACGGGTAAAATATAAACGTATTTATATTTTAAGCGTTCTCAATATGGCAAATCTGCTCACCCTGTCAACAGCTTGTGCGAAGTTGCTAAAACTGAAGAGAGCTGCAACGAAACCAGTCTAATGTCCCGCTATAAGTCGGGTGTACCTATAAAACAAGTTTAATTTGTTTTATAACCATATTTGAATTACAGTAGATAAAAACATATAAGCTGGCCCGACTTCATTTTGCGATAATGTTTTAGCTAATGGAAGGATTGGGAAATATATTGTATTCTTATTCTGCTAAAATTTTCCATAGCATGGAAAGAGAGTTACTGAGAGAGTGATATAGAGAAAGAGGAGTGGGAGGGGGGGTAGGAACATATTTAGTTAGCATGACGTATGATTTAACACTTGAAAGAAATCTTGTCTCTGTGTGCAGTTGCTGATGTATGTCTGACAGACTTTCACTTGCAGAGCAACTCGAATATATCCATGGGAATATATACATGAGACAGAGTGAGAAAGAGAGCGAGAGAGAGAGAGCGGAGAGAAGAGAGAGAGTCAGAGAGAGAGAGCGGAGAGTGAGAGCGAGAGTTAGAGCGAGAGAAAGAGGAGAGAGAGTGAGAGAGAAAGGAACAAATGGAGATCTGCATTATAATGGTCGAGTCTCCACAATGACGTACTGACGTATTAACTAAATATAATCAACGGACAATTCACTTATACCCGCTCTTATAAACGGAAAGATATTCTCGCCGATATCAATCTCTACCGTTTGATTCTATCCTCGAGATAACTACAAATCGGCTTCTTGCATCTTATGAAACTTTTCTATTCTCAACTTTATCTTGAGCCTGTTATGGCACATTTCCAAGAATTCAAAACGTTTGCGCGGATTTCGCGCTCTCCTATTGGCTGGAACCACCTGCGACGGTTCTCCATCAGCCCCCCCCCCCTCCCCCCGACGACGACTTTTGTTTTAATATAACAGTGACATTATCCGCCCGATCTCGACAAGATATAGTTCCGTCACATGTAGCTGAAATCAGCTCAGATGCTGAGCGACATCTCGTTCATAGTATGCAAAAGCAACTTTCGGCGTCGATATCGTTCTCATTGAAGCTTTATAGGATTGCACATTAGAACAGCAACGTCAACTGTAAACAAGATTTTAACAATTTCCTAATCTGAGCAACAACCAAGTCAACGCTTAGCGTTATCATTCATTTATTTAAAGAATTATGATGTTATCATTCATTTATTTGAAGAATTATGATAAGAGAAATACACAATCGTAGGCTACAACAGAGTAACATCTCAATGCAATGTCCAAATCATTCCTTTTTTCTAGATGTCAGAACAGCCTCTAAAACATCACAACAGACACACTCGCACTCGTATATCCAAGCATACGCATGACGTACATCACACATACCACGATGTACACCGAATGAAGCAGAAGTCTAAATTTTTCAGTTGCTGCACATACATCTTCCTTTCCTTTTTCAGTTAAGTACACAGTCACCTTTTTCCATCGCTGCTGCTGCTTCTTTTCTCATTGCTTGGCTGCGTCCAACATCTTGACGATTAGTACGGTGAATAGCGGGGTCGGCGAGATCTAAGAACAGCAACAACAATACAGCGCTGGTTAATATGGCAATAAAATTTAGCACACAATAACTATCATATAAGTATTAGGATATTCCACTAAATAAAAATATCACACATGTTATTAATGAAACAATACTCGTTATAAGGTCAGAATTTTAGAACATCATAAAAATTATTGGAGTGGGTAGATCTTCTAACCAGTGCAGCTCTTCGTCATTATTGACATTAACAGCAGTAATGGTAGATTTTAACAATTGCATAATGTTTAAAACAAGTAATCCTAATGTCAACTGAGATGAACAGATAGAAAATGTTTAAGTATCCATATTTGCAAAAGCTTCATTAAAGAATGAGAGGCTCAAGCTGGAACAACGTTTGAACCCAACTTTAATGTCCTGTTGACAAGGCTTTAACCCAACCTTAATGCCCTGCTTTCAAGGCTTTAAACCAATTTTAATGCCCTGTTGACAAGGCTTTAACTAGAGATGGGAATTTTATGAATTTCCAGAGTTCGGGTTCGGTTCTTTGAAAATGAAAGTTCGGTTCGGGTTCGGTTAGCAGTTGACAATTTGAGAGTTCGGTTCGTTGACAATGAAAGTTCGGTTCGGTTCTAACAGGGGTTCGGTACGGGTTAGGCTTGCTTTTCAACTCGCA
Organism: Enchytraeus crypticus; assembly: GCA_905160935.1. Taxonomy (NCBI): domain Eukaryota; kingdom Metazoa; phylum Annelida; class Clitellata; order Enchytraeida; family Enchytraeidae; genus Enchytraeus; species Enchytraeus crypticus. The sequence continues at coordinate 618,940 of CAJHZI010000458.1, forward strand.
GGAGTTCGATTCGAGTTCGAAATGGTTTGGTTTGGATAATGTTGCAATTGTTTAAATCTACTTATAATAATCATGGCTATGACAAACATGTCTAAAATGGTTTATGGTAAATATGCTTAAAAATTAATTAGGTCATAATAGCTGCCACATTTTTCATCTGGGTAAAAATATGACAATGAAAAAAGAGAAAAGTGGTATTTATTCCTGAACATTTCTTAAAATATTGTTAGTTTCCCAAAAATGTTCATAATATAGATAATTAGCTTTATTATTGCATCTGAAATATTTTCCTTGATCATAACGAGCAAATAGAATGCTTCATCAAATTTTAAATTTTTATTGTCACTATAGGCCTATATATACGTTTCTAAGTAAGTGGAAATGTCTTGGCTAAAATTTGATCCAATATTTCAGAGACAAAGTGCAATTTAGTAACATAAAAATGTCAAATAAAGATAATTTAGTGAACACGTGTACTTCCATAGAAAAATGATCATAATATACACCGTTTGCTATCAACTGACCAGTATTAAGCTTCATAATTTTGCCTTAGTTTCAAATTTGAAACTCTCAGATCAATTACGAAGTTACGAATATAGTTATGAAATTATTGCATTGCTATTGTGCAAAATTATTTACCCCAGATAGCCTTAACACATATAGAATGTCATATATAATTATTTGTAAATCTGGCTGCAAAAATATTAAGGTAGCACACTAAAATTAGAAAAAATTCATAATTTGAATTTAACAAGAACAAATCCACCTAGATTGAGTCAAGCATTTTCAGATTTTTATGGGATACTCTCATCACTTTTGTCTCTTTGATGTTAATCTTCATTCCATATTTCAATGCCGTATCATTTAGACTATCCATTATCTTCTGTAGGCCCGTTCCGCTTCCCGCTACCATTCCTTTGTACCACTACCATTTAAAATTTGTGTCGGAGCCAGCCTTACCTGAATATATGCTGTTAGATACTGTAAGACATGTAAATGCAAAAACTAATATATATTTGTATTGTTCTTACTATCTTTGTTTAATGTCAGGCTGGTGAAGAAGAAAAATGAAGAAAGAAACTCCAAGAGTTTGGTTCAGTTCGGTTGAGACGAAGTCTATGTTCGGGTTCGGCCAGAGTCTGGGTTCGGTTCGGTCAGAGTCTGGGTTCGGTCAGAGTCTGGGTTCGAGTTCGGTTCGGTCAATATTCTAGATTTTAGGGTTCGGTTCGGGTTCGGTTCGATTCCCATCTCTTGCTTTAACCCAACTTTAATTCCCTGTCGACTTGGCTTTAACCCAATTTTAATGCCCTCTTGACAAGGCTTTCACCCAACTTTAATGCCCTGCTGACAAGTCTTTCACGAAACTTTAATGCCCTACTGACAAGGCTTTAGCCCAACTTTAATGCCCTGTTGACAAGGCTTTAACCCAACCTTAATGCCCTGTTGACATGGCTTTAACTCAACTTTAATGCTCTCTTTGTTGCTCTATTCAGCAACTAGTGCTGATCAGAAATATTATGTCTTCATTTTTAATTAAGATAATTAAAATATTTGCATCACTTTAAATATGACCTAGAAATTAAACAAACTTCAACTAGAAACAAAGGAGTAGAAAAATGGCGCTGCAGCACGGTGATAGAACTACTGACAACATATCTCAGAACAGCATCTAACCTGAAACCTCTGCCTCGATATATACCATCACGAGGGGCAATATATCCCCCGTGGTATCCACCACGAGGTGGAGCAACATAAGCCCCACCCCCATGATGTCCACCATGAGTATAATATACTTCACCCACATGATATCCACGGCCGCCCCTGCTAGCTCCCCGTTGAAACCGGCCAGGACCCCCCCTGGGCGGTCTGTTAGTGGTTGATATACCGGGCCTATTGGTTCTCTTGGGTGTTATCTGCATAAAACAGAGATAACAAAGTGCATATGATTAGAGATGGTGCATATTACATTCGCTACACACACATTATGCTTAAATTGTAGATATTACATTATTTATGAAATTGAAGTTCAATTTGAAACCGTATACATTTAGTTTTAATTTATATTACTGTAATATTGCAATATTTCACCTGAATCTCTCTCTCTCTCTCTTAGTGTACTGCCTACTGGCAGGTCCATGATATATCTCTCTCTTAGTGCACTGCCTACTGGCAGGTCCATGGTATATAACGCCTCCAATCTTCTCTGTCTTCCGCCTTCCTCTTCATTTCCACATATGAGTGGATCTTTAAATCATCTGACATACCTAATCTCGGCCTGCCCCTGCCTCCTTTTTCCTTTTTCCCGTCATCGGTTATAGTATGACCCAAATATTTGAAACTCCTTACCTCTTCCAATTTCGTACCATTTATTGTGATATTATCTCCACCTTAATAATGGACACTCTCATAACCTTCGTCGTTTTTATATTAATCTTCATGTCGTATCTCAATGCCCATGGTATATAACGCCTCCATATTCATTTGAAGCTATTTTCGTCTAAATCTCTCTCTCTCTCTCTTCAGTGCACTGTCAAGTGGCAGGTTCAAAGTACATATTTATACTCAAAGTCTGCTTTCTCGCTCTTTTTTTCTCAGAAGTTATTCCTTTCTAAAGCTTCAGTATTTTACTTGTTACCATTAGTGTAGCTTCAGGATAAACACGAGGTTCAATTCTCAGAATAGCTTCACTAATTTATCCTAGATATCTAAATCACAGTTGATGATAGCGTAGGCTCCAGAAATAATTGTAATCCCGACCCTAGTTAAACTGGGATTCACGAGAAGATGATGATGAAGATGATTAGATAAACAAGAGGAAAGGGAAAGAACCTTGATTTGTCGACCCTTGAAGAGGGAATCGTCCAGTGCCATGGCTGTTTGTACCGCGTCTGCATCGCAAAACTCAATGTACGCAAACCTGTCCAAGCACATACACAGTTATATCAAGTTAACAATCTGTCAATCAAAATAGACATTTTATTTATTTACCTATATATTTTCTTTCATTACTAATACATATTTAATTTCCATTTGTCATCCAAAATGAATAACAGCGACATCCATTATATCTTTTTTGTGATTCATAGAAATTCTTTCCCCGTGTTGTGTCCGGGTTGTTTGAAAAAATGACCAACCGGTGATTGCACATGTCGTAGAAGGCGACTAAAATACTAAGATCCATACCAACGTCAGAAAGGGAGCTTTTTATATAATTTAACTTGCACATCAATATCATGAAATAAATGAACTTAAACTTAACATACACGTATACTTACATACATATAGGCCTACCTACATATTCTTACAGGAAATTTACTTTTATGTTCGATAAGAACACCTTTTCTTTTTATGTAGACAAACTTCGTTAATCCCATCAAAAATGATTTTGCCTTTACCAAACCTTAACGTAGCCTTAAGCTTGGACAAAGTGGCTTTTGTGTGCATTCATAATCTTCATTGCTATCATCCTTTAAAACACATGCAGTCTGTGGTTGGTCTTTTGTGGCAGTGGCACAAAGACAACATAATAAATATTATATAATAAGATTTTTTTACTTCATTACGTAATTTTTGTATATGATATCGACTTTGAATATAAAGAAGAAGTGCCTTTCAATAAATTTTTGCAGTACAATGTGAAAAAGTTAGAACGAACCCTTTGGGGTGTCTCGTATATTTGTCGCAGAGGATCGTGATTCTACTAACTAAACCACAGCCTTGAAAATGCTCTTCGAGCTCTTCAGCTGTCGCCGAATAATCAACCTGTCAAATGCATCAATCAATCAGTTGATTTAAATGCAAAACTGAAACTGTGGCTTACAGTTCCTCAGTGGAGGCTCAAAGGTTAGCAATGACAATAACTGTCTGTGACTCTATGAATGATAAGAAACTTCATGGTAGGACAGTTGCTGAGAAGAGAATTGATAAGATAGAAGAAGGCAGAAGAAGCTGAAACAGTTGATGACAAGACTAGTTTGGCAGTTTATGTTAAAAATGCAAATAAGATGGATATTTATGTTCGGAAAGTTGAGAGCAGGATAGATTATAAGAGAGTTGAAGAAAAGAGAGTCCATAGCAGACTTATCGATAGAAGAATCTATAATAGCAGAGTTCGCTACAAGATAGATTACAAGATAGTAAGCCTACGTGGAAATCAAAAATAAATCTTTAAATATTGAATAAAGTAAGATTAAACGTCAAATATAACAAAGATGTAATTTCTAAAGACAATACTAGTACTCACATTTCCAACCCATATAGATCTGTTGTCTGCATCCAGCTTTTCTGCAGCTGTCATTGCTGTAGGTCTTCCTATAAAAAATACACATGAGTGCTTGACAATTCAATAGTCTATTTCATAACTAAATGCTTCTTTCTAAAATGAATCCAATTATGATAGTTACATTTAATAACTATTATAAAATCCTTGTTACATTCTTTTGGTAAATTTAAAATGGGAATTGTGTACAGCTTTGGGTATAATAGCCTACTTTCTACGTGTCACTGATATTTATTACTTTCTAAAAATATCATTGGTACTGAAACTTGATACAGCAATATAAAAGCATTGTGATACTTCAATACAAAGTCAAAAGACTTATTGTTAAAGTATCAAATTTCTGCAACAAACCTACATCACACTATTGAACTGGAGGGTCATTTTAAGTGATACGGTGTGTCACTTTCACATCATAAAAGCCATGACGATAAAGATAATAAAAACCTTTGTAAGGACTGCACAACCTTGTGGATGTGAAACATTGACCTGTAAAAAGGAGAATAATAGTAAACTAGAAGTAGGCCTACTAGAAATGTGGAAATAAGGAAAATTTAGAAAGATTGGCAATACTCAAAAACTTACCAGTGAAGACATATTGGCAGTTGGTAAATGCATTAAGAAATAGGATGAAAAATTGCATATGATATACTGTAACGGGAGATAGTTTATTAAAAGAGATCAGGATGGAACGAAAAATAAGCAGAGCAACCAAGATTAAAAATGTTAGATGATTTAAGGACCCAGACTCAACCCCAAGAAGAAGAAAACGCAAGACAGAAGAGTGGAGGCGTTATATTCCTTGAACGTTGTACAAAGTACGTAGTAGGCTACAGTATGAGAGAGAATATTGAATGGCAAAACATATTAAATAGAAATGTATTTGTTCTAATAAAAAGTCATGTAGTAACACTAATATATAGATAACTTGTTCCAAGAAAGCTTACAAATGCATTGTCTACATGTGCAGCAATTTTTAGAAGTGTGTACAAATTTCCAATGTTATTTTGCAGCTTCAAAATAGTTATTTTAAAAATTCATCTACAGTACATACCTGTGCTGCTGCGAAACAGTTGCTTCTCCACCTCATTGTGCATGGCTTTGATTTTCCCTGCTTCGTCTTCCAGCTCCTTCACTCTAGCCTTGATGGCCTCTAGCTCAGGATCGTCCCCTGCTCCATCGTTACCTGAGGCAGCATATGCCTCCTCCTCCACTCCTGCAGCTTCGTTAGTGTCGTCATGCTCCTCAAACTTGGATCCACCCTTCAGAACAATTTCATCCACGCTATCCATCATCTTAGTCAGATTGCTTTATGTAGTAACGTTAGGTAGCTAAATGTGAAACCACTCTACTCCACAGTCAACAACATAAACTCCTTTTATTGCAATAACTAACTTAAACAATAAATCATTTAATGGATTATAGTTACAATAGCAAGCAGCGTAGTAAATTTCATATATTAATTAAGTACATTCCAAACACAAGTAAAATCAAACAGGATTCAAAAACAAGTGAACTAATCAAACAGATCAAACAGGATTCAAACACTAGTAAACTAATCAAACAGAATTTTTCATACAATTCTAGGTCATATTTTCAATATTTATATTATGATCTAAAATACTTCTATAACTGGATTCATTTGACTCTTTAATGCGAAATTTAAATATCCTCAATACTATTTAGATCTGTGTTGTGAAAAGCCCAGCATAAACAAAGAATATTATTAGACGTCATTTTGTGGACTCTAAATAGTCTCTCGAACCATCTTCCTCCACTTATCTCGATCCATCACAGAGTCATAAACAGCACCATCCACATGATTGAATTCTCTATCTGATATACATGTACTTCTGTTTTTATTATATTGTTTAATTAAGTTACGTTTAATTCCCATACATATCTTTAATTTATTAGTTTAGAAACTGCAAAAGTTTAATTTGCGGTAAACCATCCTATCTATCTGATCTTTTATCAATCTATCAACCCCCTCGTAGTTTTCGTTCCTCTAATAAAAACCTTCTCACTGTTCCAAATATTAAATTTGCCTTGGGCAGACGCTTCTTCATGTATTCTGCTCTGATAATATGAAACTCTCTGCCTCAAGATCTTCGATCTTGTAATTAATTGTATTGGTACTTTCCTTGGCAAGCTAAAAACCCATCTTTCCTCCATAGGTCTAAATTTTGACCCGCTTGCCTTGGATCTTGGACTTGCACTGTTTTGATTTCGCTTTCTCTTGTGGTTTCTGTGTACTCAGTCGTCATCGTGTGGTGCTTTGGCGCCTGTTTGTGAGGAGTCTGCAAGAGACGTCCCTGACATTGCCTTATGGCGAGGAACCGGACGTTGAATTCTTATTGATTGATTTCCAACTTAACATGTCTTTCTTGTGATTTCACTCTGAACAAAGGATATCTTTTAGCTTTTCCTAAAGTCCAGTATTTGATTGTATATGGGTAATGTATGGGCCTTTTCAGTTTTTGGTAGCAATTTTCTACGAAATTCATGTACGTCTCTGTCATTTTCATTTTTTTAAATTATTTCCCATAGTTCGCTACTATGTAAAAATACATGTATATGTATTAAATATTTTTATTCTTAAATTTTTGATAAAATTTTCGATTTTTATCAACTTAGTTAATGTAACGATTAATTTTAATTTATATACTGTGTATTGTCCGCTACATGCCATCATTGTGAACTGTTTTCTATGATTACTATCATAATTACTGTCAAATAAACTTCTTAAATATTTTGTATCTTTCCACATCTGATCATCATTAATATTACTTAGTGTTATTTTTTCTACTTTATCATTGTATATTTTCACATCTCTACTCTACAACTGGCTATTTAAAAAAATAACTTTGTGACTTTTATAATCAAAAATACTTACCTTCGTTTACTCTATAACAACAGCTTTAATAAATACTTCGAGTCTTCGACGAACAACACTATATTTATCACAACACTAAATTTATCAATTTTTATTTGCACTCAATTGTATCCGCTGGGATTCAGAACTTAGACCTACGAAAAGGTCACTGGTTATATAATGAAGTCAGTCAGTCGTCACTCATTGGCTCCCATTTCAACCAATGACATGGCGGAAAATTTTTTAATACAATCGGCTCACATGATTGATATCTGTGAACCAATCACAGTCGTGCCAACTCTCTTGACGAAAATTCAACGGCAGCAATATCACCAAAACATTTTTAAAGCTTTAAAGCAGTATAGCAGTTATAATTGACAAGTTAGCAAAAACTTTGACATTAAAAGCTAAACCTGCTAGGCTGGTTGTGTTGCTCACGGCGACATTTCGCAGATTTACCCTAGTATTTCTCAAACATATTTGTACTCAATTATCATGTTTAAATATCAGAAAATTGTTTGATTTGTGACAAAAACAGCGTACAACAACTATAGTAGGCCACTATTGCAGTCAATGACAACATCGAGCACAACTGAATCAAACCCAAGCCTATAAAACTCCTCTCTGCTTTTTCAACAATTTCACTATCTTTTATCTTCATTATCTTTATCAATTATCTTTGTTATTAATCATATCAATGAAGTGTTATTGTTTCTTCTAGAAATCGTAGGCAATAGCATTTTAACCACCAGATATTCAAAAGCATAATGTCGAGCACAATGACGCCCAGTAAAAGCTAGTCAAAGCTGAGGAAGGTGCAGGTGGCCCACCACCTCATAAGAATAATGATAGACCTATACCAAATGGGATGTTATAGACTATTTATTGATCCACTCGCCTGTGGACATGAAGAGAAAAATGGAAGATAAAATGAGTGGAGGCGTTATATACTATAGACCTGCCAGTAGGCAGTGCACTAAGAGAGAAAGATATATGAAGTGAAATTTATGAAAATTTGATGATAACTTCTATGGTTACTAAGTTATAGCGTTTGGAGGCGTTATATACCATGGACCTGCCATTAGGCAGTGCACTAAGAGAGAGAGATATATATGAAATGGAAATTGTGAAAATTTAGTGATGATATCTTCAAAGGTTACTAAGTTACAGCGTTTGGGGTATATACCCAAATTCAGGCATTCTTAATATGGCAGCAGTTACGTAACGTCGTAATAATGCAGGCGTTTTCCTAAAGCGCGTCAAGCACAGAATTTCTGTGGTTTCGTATCGTTAACGATACGTAACTACGGAAGGTTCAATATTATATATATATATATATATATATATATATATATATATATATATTATATATATATAATAATATATATATATAATATTGAACCTATATATACAGTATATATATTATATATATGATATTGAACCTATATGTATATTATATACATATATATAATTTTATATATATATATATATATATATATATATATATATTATTGGAAGCCAATAATAATTACGTAACGCTTTATGGGCTTCTTAGCCAATAAAGCTATGCTACAGCTAAGGCTAATGTCAGTTTCCTCACTTAAAAGCGATGTCAATAATAACGTTACGTAACTATTATTGGCTTCCTAGCCAATAATAGTTACGTAACTAATATTGGCTTCCTTGCCTATAATATACATGTATATCAAATCTATACCTATCTTTGTGGACACTAGAATAGTCTCTTACAACCTTCCTGCTCCACCAATCACGATCCATGGCGAGATCATATACATCACCGCCAGCAAAATTAAATTTAGTATCTCTTAAACTTGAATCTTTATTATATTGTCTTATTAAATTATGCTTATTTCCCATACCTATCCTTAATTCATTACTAGTTAATCTGTGTTTAAGAGCTTTCCTTATTGGTGTATTTTCGGGTAATCTTATCATATGTCCTACCCAACTTAACGTTTTTTTCTTATGATTTCACTCCAAGGAATTTCTTTAGTTCTTTCATGTATTTCTTCGTTTTTGATTATGTATAGATAGTGTATATTTAATGATTTCTTAGTAATTTTCTGTGAAATACATCTATTTAATTTTCTAAAGTCCCACATTCACTAATTCACTATTGTATATAAAAATTGGTTTTATATGCATATTGAATATTTTTATTTTAACATTTATATTTATATTTATTTTATATTTTTATAGTTTTCTATTTGTTAATTTTGATTTATATTTATTATATGCCAATGAGTATCCACTCTATATCATCTGCAAATTGTTGATCTATTATATTTTTATTTTTATTTCTTTTCTAATAAGTATGATCTTCTAATTCTTTTGCCAATAATAACGTTACTTAACTGCTGCCAAATTAAGAACGCCTGAATTTTGGTATATAAAATACACCTCAAAGGCTATAATTTTCCTGTTACAATGACATTCTACATAAACAGGTACTCTATAAATATACTTATTGATTAACTGAATGAATCAAATAGACTTTAATGTTAGATTTAAAAATTCCAGAAGACAATAACTAATATATATAGGCACAAACAAAAACACAGTAATACACTTAGAATTCCAGATATGTGTAAAATAGAAGCAGAACTTCTTAATGCAGCTATAGCATATTTCATGAATAACAACTAGTTAAAGACAAGCATACATACAAGCATGTGGAAGCTTACATTCATATACACAATACATTGCAGTTAAGTTTTAACCTCTATCGCCCTATGACAGCATCAGAGACGAATCAAGAAGAAAACATAGTTATGAGTAGCAATAAAAAATATTTGCTTAGCTTAATTAAATAATGCTAAATATTAGCAAACTTCCTTTCATTAAACACAATTCAATGGAGTACCTTTTATATTTAATTATCATCATCATCTTCTTCCCTTAAATCCCAGTTTAACCAGGGTCGGGATACGAATTGACAATTTATCCATTCGTTGAAGTTTTGTTGCAATTACTGGAGCCTAAGCGCTCACCAACCCACTGCCCTTTTTGACGTTGGTATGGATTTTAGTGCTTTAGTCGCCTTCTACACGTGCAGTCTCCGGTTGGATTTCATATTTAACTACCATTTAACTAAAATTTCTATATTAAGTGTAGCATTTAGCTATTCATAAGATTGTATATTATACAAAACTTGATACGAGTGGCTGATCCAGGGGAGGGAGCAAGGGAGCCATAGCCCCCGAAGTTTCTATGCAAGTTTAAGACTTTGTTCACTAAGAACAATATCTCTCTCTATCTCTCTCTGTCTCTCTCTCTCTCTTAGTGCACTGCCTACTGGCAGGTCCATGGTATATAACGACTCCTCTCTTCTCTGTGTTCCGCTTTTCATTTCCACATATGAGCGAGTCTTTAAATCATCTAACATACCTAATCTCGGCCTGCCCCTGTCTCTTTTTCCTTCCATTCTACCTTCTGTGACCTTTGTTAGAGACTTTCTCCCCTTAGAATGTGTCCTATCTAATTCTTTCTTCCTATTTCGTAAAACATTTTTCAACTGTCTATCGGTAACCAACTCTCCTCCAATGCTTCCTGTTACTGGTAAACAGGATAGTCCTGGATAACAGGTCTGTGTCTGGACATACTTGTCTGGGTAAACAGATAGTCTGTTTAAACAGAACGGATAGTCCTGGGTAACATGATAGCTGGGTTAACAAGATAGTCTGGGGTAAGGCTGGTAACAGGCATAGTCCCCGTTGTACAATTGGATTCTCATGGAATGAACGACGCACACCCCTGCCCTGTAATGTCAGTCAAAGCTGAGAAGGCATAGGGGCCCCACCTCGTCAAAAGCATATTCCTCAAGAAAGAATGGTATATCTAGAAGACTACATAGCATTCACTTAATCAGTGGCCCGTGGCGGATCCAGAGGGGGCAGGTTCGCCGGTTATAGTCATCGGGCACTTAGACAGACTCCACTTACGGTGACTTACCGAAGCTGTTTCCCGTAAAAAAGACAGTCCAAAATAATTTTTTGGCCATGGATCCGCCCCTTTTAGTACATTTAAGTTTCTGACCTTGCCTAGTAAGTTTGTCATGTCAAAGTAAATGTGTAGTGAAGATGGAATCTTGCGCATTGGAAGCTCTGATACATTTCTAAAAGCTCTCCTAGGATTCTAATTATTTCACTTTATTTATTTTTCCATTGTTCCAATTTCTACTAGACGCCATTTGATCTCCATTATAACGTTATCGTCGCATTAAGCCTAGCACTAGATACACATTTTACATATAGTTTTGAACATTTACTTATAATAATTGTTACATATTACATATAATATATATGTGTATATTATATATATAATGATATATATATCTATATATATATAATATAGAATATATAATATATATATATATATGTATATATACGTAAAATATGTATGTATATATATATATATTTATATTATATATATGATATATATATATATATATATTTATACGTATCCATACATATAAACGTTATATATGTATGTATACGTATCAAAGTATGTACATATAATTATATATATATATATATAATATATATATATATTAATATATATATATATATATATCCTATGGATATTTTATATACGTATACATACATATATACCTATATAGATATATATACTGTATCTATATATACATGTAATATATATATAATCATATCTATACATGTATATACATGTATCTACCATGTATCCACGACACACTGGGTCAGGAGGCACAGATGCTTGTTTAAGGCCCATTTCCTCCTTCCTCTCCATAGTTATTAGTAATCGTTCCCTTTTGATGGTGCATCTATTGCAGCCGGCGCGGATTTAAGAATAACCTTCCATCACCCTGGGATTTTTTCCTTCCTGAGCTGTCAATACTCGGTCTTCCAAGGTGGTCACCCACAAAGTACTAACCTAGGTCGATGTAGCTTTACTTCGATAATTGACGCTCAACTAAACCAAGTACGCTAAATCCCGCCGTCAGTACGCCAAATCCCGCCGTCCGTGTATATTCGTAACAATATGTATATTGTTCATTTCATATAACGCATTTGTAAGTGAAATATATGAATTGTCATTGTATCGGCCCTTTCAATGTAGCAATCTCCAATTTTTCGGTGATTTAATGGGGTGACTGCTTGATTGATTGAGTAATTGTTTGATCAATCAATCAATTTATCAATGAGAATTTAACGTCCGGTTCCTCGCCATAAGGCAATGTCATGAACGTCTCTTGCAGACTCTACACAAACAGGCGCCAAAGCACCACACGATGACGACTGAGTACACAGAGACCACATGAGAAAGCGAGATCAAAACAGAGCAAGTCCAAGAACCAAGGCAAGCGGGTCAGAATTTAGACCTATGGTGGAAAGAGTTGGGTTGATTGATTGATTAATTGCTTGATTGATTGATGGTTTGATTGATTTATTGAGTGATTGATTGATGGTTTGATTGATTGATTGATGGTTTGACTAATTGATTGATTGATCGATTAGTCGATTGATTGATTCATCTCTATGTAGGCTCGACAGACCTCAGACAGTTCAGTGAGCCTGTGGTCTGGTTCAGGCTTCCCATCGTCTGGTCTCGCTACTCTACGCAGAAAGAAACAGGCTTTCTATGAGGAGGTAAGTGTGTGTGTGTGTGTGTGTGCTTTCAATGAGGAGGTAAGTCTGTGTGTGTGTGTGTGTGCTTTCTATGAGGAGGTAAGTGTGTGTGTGTGTGTGTGTGTGCTTTCTATGAGGAGGTAAGTGTGTGTGTGTGTGTGCTTTCTATAAGGAGGTAGTGTGTGAATTATGTGTGTTTGCTTTTTATGAGGAGATAAGTGTTGCGGATTACGTATGCGCTTGTTTCTGCAGGGGTTTGTGCCTGTATGTGTGTTTGTGAATGCTTGTTTGTATACACTTTGTAAGGTAGCGGTCATTTTGAGAGTTACTTTGTTTTGTCATTGCAACCATCTTTGCCTCTCGAAATAAAGAGAAATTCGTTTCATTACATTATTTGATGCTAATGTAACCGAAGGACCTAATCTCTGTTGCATCATGCAAGCTGGCTGTACTAAAATGCAATAGTCTCTTATGAAGAAAAGTCGTTTCCCATTGCAGGTCCTAAAATACAGAATGATCTTCCAAATCCCTGTAGGCGCTCTGACTTCCTTATTTGGTTTTAAAACATTCTTAACACCCGGTTCTTTTCGTACGATCATTTCCTGTAGATTCTTAATAATAGAAATTTCAATCCCTCAGTTTTTCATGATATTGATATTTGTTCATTTTCTTAGTTTAAAATGCTTACTGGATGTTTCCTGTTTTTTTTTTTTTTTTTTTTCTCGTGTTTCTTTTATGTCATGCAATTAGTTTAATTACAATATTGTAATTTTGTGATGTATGCCATGGCTTGATTATACTCTCTCTCTCTCTCTTAGTGCACAGCCTACTGGCAGATCCATGGTATATAACACCTCTACTCATCTCTATCTTTCATCTTTCTGTTCATGTCCACATACGAGTGGATCTTTAAATCATCTAACATTTCTTTTGATATATTATTATTCTTGGGGATTCTGCTCATGATGAGGTGGGCCCCCTGTGTCTTCCTCAGCTTCGACTAACATATTTTACTGGGCAGGAGCGTCATTCCCTGAGAAAACAATCCTGTTTACCCTGATTATACTATGTTAAACATGACACACAATATATTATGGGTTTGAGGGTGTGTAAGTAAGACTGTCTCATTTATCTCACACAGTATATTCATCCCACAATGTAAACTAACGTAAACAGTCTTGAATGAACAAGATAGGAAGAATCAGATGGTTGTTTAGGACCCATATCAACAATTACACACTTAATCATAGATGTTTTATCCAATTTGTGGGGCGGGATTTAGTGCACTCGGTTAAGCTGCGCGTCAGTTGAACGAAGTTAAGCTCCATCGCGCCGGTTAGTACTTTGGGGCGACCAGCTTGGAAGATCGAGCGTTGACAGCTTTGAAAGAAAAACTCCCGAGGGTGTTGGAAGGTTATTCTTAAATCCGCGCCGGCTGCAATTCATACGCCAACAAAAGACAACGATTACTAATAACCATGGAGAGGAATGGAGAAAATAACGAAAACTACAAAAACAGAAACAAAGAAAGGAAACATTGTAGCACGTGCGTATGTCATGTGTGTAACTATACGAAGAAAAAATTTAGCCTACTGTAAGCTGTAGAGCTACGATTAGCGGCTGCATCGTTGCTATCAGGATACAGTTAACATTTCACTTTCTAGTTCAAATTTGTGACCTTGTAATTTGTACCTGGTCCTGTTGCTTCCAAATTCGTCTACCAAACCAGTATAATATTATTTTGTAGAATTATTGCATAAGTTGGACTTACTAGCTGTCTAGATCTTATAATCCTGCTGTTAGTGAACATTTGTCACTGGCTGGAGCCAGTGGCGATGTCGGTAAGTTATTCGACCGCGGATCGGTATGTGCGAGGTTCAGATCCTGGGCTCGCCGGTCACTGACATCGCTTTCGAGTGAGGAAAATGACGTTAACATTAGTTTTACCTGCTTTTTTACCTATCGACAGTACTTAGTGCTATCTACTGCTCCATGTTTTCATGTACATGTAAATTGTCACATCATGTTTCGTTGTATACTTAAAACACAAATAATCTAAAATATGTCTCCAATAGAGATTTATAACATCTAACCTGACTGCTCTTTTATCACCGGACGGGCACCGTTTTTGGAACTTTTTTTTTCTTCAGCATTGTTTTTCAAATCGTTTCGATGATGCGATTTGTAGTAATAGGCTTCTTGTTGGCGACGCACTTGACATCATCCTTGTATGAGGACACGGACCTTAATACTACATACTATTTATTATTATTATTGACGTTATATAAGATATAACGTTATATATCCCCGTGTTGCGTCCGGGTTGTTTGAAGAATAGATCAAATGGTGACTGCACGTGTCGTAGAAGGCGACTAAAGCACTAAGATCCAAACCAACGTCAGAAAGGGCATTCAGTTGGAGAGCGCCTAGGCTCCAGAAATTGCTACAAAATTTTTTAAAACGAATGGAAAAGATTTTTAATGGTGTGGGACAGAGTATAGTGGAGAAGGTCCATTTGTATCCCGACCCTAATTAAACTGGGATTAAAGGGAAGATGACGATGATGAGTAGCGTTATATAATTTGTTTTTATAAATATCATTCTTATTATTTATACTATCATTATTACCCATGTTATGTGGGAGTTACTGAATAATAGACCAGCCGTGGATCTGATAATGATGATGATGATGATGATGTTGACGACGATGATGACGATGATTAATTTTACTATTATTATTATTATTATTGCTATTTTGTACAATTTTCAGGCTGTTCAGATGCGAGTAGTTCGTATATACATATCTAACCTCTCTACCTCAGTCATACAGGACGAGTCTCTGCTCACACAGCTCTCCGAGAAATGTGAGCCGCCCCCAGGTAACAGTCTGTGTAACTAGCTGCTAGTGTAACTGCTAGTCTAGCAGATAGTCTAGCTGCTAGTCTAGTTGCTAGTCTATGTAACAGCTAGTCTAACTGCTAGTCTATGTAACAGCTAGTTTAGCTGCTAGTCTAGTTGCTAATCTATATAACAGCTAGTCTAGCTGCTAGTCTATGTAACAGCTAGTTTAGCTGTTACATAGGTAACAGCTAGTTTAGCTGTTACATAGGTAACAGCTAGTTTAGCAGCTAGTCTAGCAGCTAGGCTAGTAGCTAGTCTAGAAGCTAGTCTAGCTGTTAGTCTATCTGCTAGTCTATCAGCTAGTCTATCAGCTAGTCTATCAGCTAGTCTATCAGCTAGTCTATGTAACAGCTAGTCTATGTAACAGCTAGTCTATGTAGCAACTAGTCTATGTAACAGCTAGTCTATATAACAGCTAGTCTATCAGCTAGACTATGTATCAGCTAGCTAGTCTATCAGCTAGTCATGTAACAGCTAGTCTATGTAACAGCTAGTCTATCAGCTAGTCTATGTAACAGCTAGTCTATGTAACTGCAAGTCTATCTAACAGCTAGTCTATGTAACAGCTAGTCTATATAACAGCTAGTCTATGTAACAGCCAGTCTAGCAGCTAGTCAATGTAACAGCTAGTCTATCAGCTAGTCTATCTGCTAGTCTATGTGGCTGCTAGATCTCTACTAGTCTGAAATACATTTATGTACTACCAATTGCTCCACAACTCAGAAATTATAAATTACTGCTGTACACCTACGTTTTATTTCACTCTCATATAATTAAGTCTTCAGTGTCAGTGTCTCTGTACATATGTATAAATTTTCTGGTAGATATAATTCTCTATTCTCTTATAACATACTCTGAAGATTCTTTTTCTAAAAATTTAGGGCAGGTTTTAGCGCACTTGGTTTAAGGACGCGCCAATAAACGAAGTTAAGATATGTCGTTCTCGGTTAGTACTTGAATGAACGACCTTCTTGGAAAGCTGAGTGTTGACAGCTGTTAATGTAAAAAAGAACCCAAGGTTATGGAAGGTTAATCTTATATCCTCATCGGTTGCAATAAATGCAATCTAAAGGCAACGATTACCATCGTCATCCTCATCATCATCATCATCATTATAATCTTCCCTTGAATCCCAGTGTATGCTAGGGTCGGAAAAACTTAATTACTGGAATATGTATTAAAATAATATAAAAGATTAAATCAAATGTTTATTAAAAACGAATCTACGTGTATATATGATAACACAGGCTCTGCTGATAAGAGACTACGTGTATATATGATAACACAGGCTCTGCTGATAAGAGACTACGTGTATATATGATAACACAGGCTCTGCTGATAAGAGACTATGTGTATATATGATAACACAGGCTCTACTGATAAGAGACTACGTGTATATATGATAACATAGGATCTACTGATAAGAGACTACGAGTATATATATGATAACATAGGCTCTACTGATAAGAGACTACGTGTATATATGATAACACAGGCTCTGCTGATAAGAGACTACGTGTATATACGATAACATAGGCTCTACTGATAAGAGACTACGTGTATATATGATAACACAGGCTCAACGGGTAAGAGACTACGTGTATATATGATAACACAGGCTCTACTGATAAGAGACTACGTGTATATATGATAACACAGACTCTAATGATAAGAGACCACGTGTATATATGATAACATAGGCTCTGCTGATAAGAGACTACATGTATATATGATAACAGGCTGTACTGATAAGAGACTACATGTATATATGATAACATAGGCTCTGCTGCTAAGAGGCTACATGTATATATGATAACAGGCTCTACTGATAAGAGACTACATGTATATATGATAACAGGCTCTGATAAGAAACTCGACTCACGAGCAATCAACTCTCTCAGTCTGGGCTCTGTTAACTCACTGACAGCTGTTAGCGCTGTTAACATTAACAACATCAACACAGCTGCTGCAGCTGCTGCTGATGCTGCGGGCTCTAGAACTCTGGATGAACCTGCCGTTCTATCCATGCCGAAGTTTGGTATGAAACGATTTTTTATTTATCTCTCTCTCTCTCTCCCTCTTAGTGCACTGCCTGCTGGTAGGTCCATGGTATATAACGCCTCCACTCATCTCTATCTTCCATTTTCCTCTTCATGTCCGTTTTCCTCTTCATGTCATACGAGTGGATCTTTAAATCATCTATAACATTCCTTTTGATATACCATTATTCTTGGGGGATTCTGCTTATGACGAGGTGGGCCCTTATGCCTTCCTCAGCTTCGACTAACATTAACTTTCTATTTATATGGAGCTTTAGTTCACCATTCAAGTGTCAAGATAAAAATAAATTACCAATACAGTCATACAACTAGCACAAAAATAGAAAAAGAGAATGAAATAGAATATTTGTACGAATTATATGGACAATTGTTAGCACACTTTCCTGATGATCAGGCTATCACTGGTTGGAGCCCGGATTATCTCTGTCAGTCTTCTTCTTGTACCGAAACTGTCATTAAACTTAGTTTTTGTAGTTTCATTCAGAATGCTATAATAATTCAGTTTCTGCTGGCACATCATCAATTCCTACTAATTCCCCTTTCTTCACTCCTTAACTGGCTTATGAATTTCTTCCTTTCTTTATATGAGGTCCTCTTTGACCTTTCCACTGAACTATTTTATTTACTCTCTTGCTGAAAGTTTTTCTCTAGCACTCTAGCCACTGCTTTCTGACTTTCATAGCCTGGCACTCGTTTGGTCTATTCTACAGTGCACGGGACATAACACGGCAAGAATAATTACAATTATTTGATTTTTGAATAAACATATTCTAGTGTCTCTCTCACTATCTCTCTTTCTCTCTCGCTCGTCGGTTGGTTGGCTTATCATTGATCGATTGACTGATTGACTATTTGATTTATTGTGTCTTTTATTGATTGAATGATTTAGTGATTGATTGATTGATTGATTGAATAGGTACCGAGTCACCACAGGCTGTAAGGAAACTTATGGCGTTAAGTGAGAAGGTAAAACCGCACGAGCCTCGCAGGAAGCCCCAGTCTGTCTCCTCTACCTCTGCGGCTCTTAGCGACAACTTGCTGTCGCTCGCCGCGCCGTCTGGCCGCCGCTCCGCCGCGCCGTCCACGCCGTCTACGCAGCGGCATAAAGTCGTCAGCCTGCCCGTCAGTCTCTCTGCTGACAGCTCCTCCGTGGTGGGACCAATTGCAGACTCTTACAGTAGTCGAGTCAATATTGGTAATGCTTATACCGTGGCAGACTCTTACAGTAGTCGAGGCAATATTAATAATGCTAATGGCACGGCAGAACAATCGAGTAGTCGAGGTCAGACGATGGTCAATGCTGGAGATGGGCGTAGAGGTGTAAGTCGCGGTGGTGGTGGAGATGAATGGAGAAGATTGGACGAGGGATTGGAGGATCATCTCAACGGTCTGGCGGTAACATGTGTGGGCAGGTCAACATTCTTCACTGGAGGTTTAACAAGGCTTTGCTATTCTTCTGCTTCTAGCAGACTATTTTCTGATCCTATCAGTTTTCTTCTCTTTCTAACATATTATTTTCTACTTTTAGCAGATTTCTTCTGTTTCTAGCTGATTATATTCTGTTTCTAGCAGATCATCTTCTGTTTCTAGCAGATTATTTTTTGTTTTTAGCAGTTTTCTTCTGTTTCTAGCAGAATATTTAATTATTTTCCTTAAATATCTAGCACTCACCCATCTACAGTTTTTCTCTATGTAGCACTCATTCATCTTCGACTGCTCTTCAATTTATCTGGCATTAAGTTTTAAATTTCTAGAGCTGAATTTAAAACTAAAGAATAGGTGTTTTAATCTATTGTTTGATTGGTGATCTATTGTTTGAATACATGGTCAAAAAAGTAAAGGAAGCACGCATTATAGTGGATAATCAACAATGTTGATATCTATCACTTTTAAAACCACATGTTTAATCCGTTAGGCAATTTATACCATTTTCCGTATAACCAGTCCAGTGAATGTCCGAGATTTTACTCTCGGATCAGCGCGGCCGGGATTCGAACCCACGAGGTTTCAAATCACCTCAGGATTTGTAATTTAAAACTTCATGACGTTACCCCTACGCTATTTAGACATTCTAAATGTCTAAATATGTGGTCAGGTAGATTGATTGTAATACGACCTACTGTATGTCGCCATGCATTATTGTATCCTCATAATCATCATCGTCGTCATCATGACATAATCATCATTATCATCGTCGTCATAGTGACATAATCATCATTATCATCGTCGTCATCATGACATAATCATCATTATCATCGTCGTCATCATGACATAATCATCATTATCATCGTCGTCATAATGACATAATCATCATTATCATCGTCGTCATCATGACATAATCATCATTATCATCGTCGTCATCATGACATAATCATCATTATCATCGTCGTCATCATGACATAATCATCATTATCATCGTCGTCATAATGACATAATCATCATTATCATCGTCGTCATCATGACATAATCATCATTATCATCGTCGTCATCATGACATAATCATCATTATCATCGTCGTCATCATGACATAATCATCATTATCATCGTCGTCATCATGACATAATCATCATTATCATCGTCGTCATAATGACATAATCATCATTATCATCGTCGTCATCATGACATAATCATCATTATCATCGTCGTCATCATGACATAATCATCATTATCATCGTCGTCATCATGACATAATCATCATTATCATCGTCGTCATCATGACATAATCATCATTATCATCGTCGTCATCCCTTGAATCTCAGTTTAACTGGGGTCGGGATATTTAACAAGACCACGCGTTAGTGTATGCACGAGCTGCTGTTGAAATGAGTATGGCCAAGATTCCTTAAATTAGCTCTGAAATTCGGCCGACTGATAAGTTCTATTCTAATGACAATATTCACGCTTGTGAACTAAACTTTTTTGGCTGAGCACATCCTGAGTTATTTGCGTTGACCCTGTCCTCACGTGGAGTCGGTTGCGCACTGCCTGATGTGGGCTTTGAACCCAGGCCACTTGCATCCAATTCGAACACTCAATCCGTTATATATATATATATATATATATATATATATATATATATATATATATATATATATATATATATACGTTAACATTAGCTTTACCAGGTTGTTATCACTCCCTCGGATTTTTACTGCGGTAACTTTAATATAAACTGTGACTGCTGGACGTTCTGCGCAGGTCATCGTAACGTCGATGTGATGAGAAGTTTAGAGGTCGACGTGTCACACAGCACTACCCACGAGCTCTCTGCCGGGAAGTCGTCTGGGTCTGCTAGCCTCCTCAGCATCAGCCCTGGTGACGGAGCTCAGGGCGTGAAGCCTGGCGGACTCTCCCCGGGCGCTCAGAGCCTGCCTGAGGGCAAGAGCCCGAGGCTGGGCGAGAGCGCGGAGACATCCTCCCAGCCTGCTAGACTTGTCAACAACGAGGCCATGCTGAGGCTAGCTGAGTCCTCTCACCCTCGTCATAGGCCTGCTAGTGCAGGTGTGTGCATTGATTGATTGATTGATTGAGTGAGTGAGTGAGTGAGTGAGTGAGTGAGTGAGTGAGTGAGTGAGTGAGTGAGTGAGTGAGTGAGTGAGTGAGTGAGTGAGTGAGTGAGTGAGTGGGTGATTGTTTGATTGATCGATTGAGGGATTGAGTGGTTGATTGATTTATTAATTCATTGATCAATCGATCGATCGATCGATCAATCTATAAGATTACGATACTATTATGTCTTTGTGATGGCATCAAACAGTATGGATCCTATCTGGACACCTTGCACTCGTGCATTCTGACAGCCGTTCTGAGGTCGACGTTAGCTACTCAATGCTCTTTGTTTTCAGAAATGTCTACTGTTCTCATATTACTGTTTGTTAGTGATTTTGTTGTCTTAGTGTTGTTATTGTTTTTAGTATTGATGTTGTTACAATTGTTGCATTTCTAGTTACTACGACAAGACATTATTGTAGTGTATTATATAGCGCCATGGGTATTATTGTAGTTATAATTTAACGAATGGTATTAAAAACTTTCAGAAAGATGGAAAGTAGCAATCCATTTTATATCTTGGTTAACAAGAGGAGCGGAAAAATTGACTGTCGTCGAAACCAATTATGTGAGCACTTTGTCTTTGATAAAAGCAAGACAGAGATAAGAAATCAAGGCAGATTTAAAATTAGCAATTTGAAAACGAATTTAGAAATAATATTGTCTTACAATATATATTTCAAGACAAAATGTGGCTTGATTGTTGGCTTCTTTATTTATTTATTTTTGAATCAGCCATTTCTAAAGCATTGTCATGGATGATGACCGGTGTTTAATTTGCTTCCTTTCCATCATCAATCATATCTTTGCTGTTGATAGCGCCAATTCGCAGAAAGTTTCTACATATGATTAACCTTATAGCATATTTCCTAGGGAATATTCATTTGTTGTTGACTGACCTGAGCTTTGAACCCAGGCCATTTGCTTTATTGTTTGAGGCGAACAATCTAACCGTTATGCTATATCCCCTTCTCGAACTTGATGGCTTAACGGCTGCACCTATCTAGGCTCCTAAAAGATGGCGTTATAGATGCTTTTTTGACAATCACCTTTAGATGAGGAAACATGCGTTAAACAAATCTTTTTAAATTGCAGGCACGCGACACCTACATCTTAAATCTGGTCCAATCAAAGCGCTGCTTCCAGAAAAATCTATTTTAAGAATCAATCCTGTCAGAACCACTGAAGAAAGAATAATCACTGACTCTATGGGCGGGGTCACTGGAGTGAGAGGAGCCATTGAAGTGGGCGGGGTCACTGGAGTGGGAGGAGCCATTGAAGTGGGCGGGGTCACTAGATTGGGAGGAGCCACTGAAATGGGCGGGGCCTTGGAGAGAGGCGGAGACTTGAGGTGGAGTCAGAGCAGTAGTGGCAGCACAGGATCAGGGACGTCGATAAGATCACTGGATGACGCTAAGCTCTTCTCAATGCTGCACCGATACCACGAGACTCAGGCTGCCAAACTGTCCTGTAAGCGCTGTCTTCATTGTCTTGTTACGATCTTACTACTAGATCTTATTATTATTATTATTATTATTATTATTATTGTTATTATTATTATAGACACAGAATTATTATTACCGCGTCAGAAAGAGCATTCAGTTTGAGAGCACCTAAGCTCAAGCAATAGCTAAAAAATTATTTTAAACGAATTGAAATGCGCCTCATCCCACGGAGAGAAGTGGAGAAGTTCAATTCGTAGTTCGACCCTAGCTAAACTGGGATTCAGGGTAAGATGATGATATTTAAAAAATAATAATGGTTTAACGTCTGTTTCCTCATATAAGGATGATGTCAAAGATGTCCCCCCATCACATGTCACTACAAATCGATTCGCCCCAAACGATCTGAAAAAACGTGTGTTGACGAGAAAGAAAAGATCCTAAACGGTACCGGTCTGGTGATCAAAAACAGTCAGCGATGGAGATGTTAAATTAATTGGTTTACATATATTTCCTTGTCAAGTTTCTGTAGCCATTTTTATGTTTTGTGTATTGACAGCCTTTAGGATAGGTTGGGAAGATTTAAGGGAAGGTGATGATGATGATGATGATGATGATGATGATGATGATGATGATGATGATGATTATGTATATTGACAGCCTTTAAACCGGACTCTACTAAAGACAGACCTAGCTCAACTGTACCATTCCACCACCCCCCCACCCAGGCTTCCTGCTACCTCTCCTCCCCCTCCCCCTCGCTACACTTCCCCACCTGATTACGTCACAGCTACCTCTCTCATTGGTCTACAGGGTTATGCAGGATTAGCCAATCACGAGACTGGGATCAATGAGCGGGTAGATCCACGATGCAGGGACATGGGGAATTGTGATACAGGTATGGTAAAAAAGCTAATGTTAACGTTAGTTTCCTCAATCGAAAGCGATTGTCGGTGACGGGCGAGCCCAGGATTTGAACCCCGCACATACTGATCCTCGGTCGAATATCTTACCGACATCGATATTTGTATGACCCACAGACTCTAGGCTCTCAAGCAGTTAGTGTGAATTATTAAGGATATAGCATGGCTTCTCAAATCATGTGCTTGATATATTTATTTATTTTTTATGTATGTATTTATTTGTGTATATTAATTTCAAATATATAATAAAATTTTAGTGAATTTATTTTATTATAAAATTTGATCCCTACCTTAGTTAAACTAAGTGAGATTCAAGATAAAATGACGATGATTTTATTATAAAAATTTTTGTAATTCAATTTAAAAGATTTCAGAATAATAGAATTAACATTTTCGTTTTACCCCTCTCTTTCGAATTAACGGCTAGCGAGCTAACAGTTGTCCATATTTAACACAACTGTAATCTAATCATTTTACAATTAAAATAGGGAGCACAAAACGCTTCTAATTCGTCTGCATGTTCGCTAAATATTAGCATTTTCAGTTTTAAAAAAAGTTGGCATCTTAAACGTAGGATTAGGGTTGGGTTAGCAAATATGTCCCTGCCAATATTCTATATCTCCCTCCAACTGAGGATTCGACATCCGATCCCTTATATAAAGGTGAAGTCAGCAAATTTACGTTGTATGTGTAAAATGTATGTATAATGTATGTATACTCCTGATCAACCTTTCCTACTTTGCCACAGTTTCATAGATTTTTAAAAACTTTTCTCTTTCATCTTTCCTATCCACCAATGTCCTTGAACAGTGACCATCAATTCAACCTCCATTCCGCTAGTACCCTTCCTTTGACGATTAACCGGTATTTTTGCACGCACCGTTTATGCACCGTTCTATGTCGCATGTATGGATTGAGTGGTCGAGTTAGTATTACTCGTGTGACATATCCACTGAATCCATCGGCCCGAATTCCATCTGGTCTGTCTTTGTGACGAACAAAATGACGATACACTGAATTTATACGCGATGCACTGAATAGCATTTTTATAGTACATAGTAAAATAAATACTAAATTTTATAACACACATTCTTGCGATGAAAGATGAAGAATATCACTGCTTTATTCTTAGTACCGTATGCCCTATATGATATCTGTGAATAGTATAAGCCATGGATTTATATAATGTTGTAATATACTTGTAGTAAATGTTATCGAAACAAATTTTTAGTTTCATCTCTCTTATATGTAGCCTATTAACTGTCTATGCTATATCTGTAATTTGTCATACTGTTTCTGTTGGAATTTCTGTACTGTAGCTGCGGTTGTCAGATTGAACACAAATAAACGGATATTATTATTAAGATGATGATGATATTAAAATTTTATAGCATATTTATACCCGTATATTGTAAATTGAATAATACATTTTTTATTTCAGATTCTTGCGATGAAGAAGAAGATGATGATATACTTGTATCAGCTGTCTAAATCTCCTCCTGTGTCACATTCGTGAGACAAAACTGGGCTAAAGGTTAAACGCGCTTCGATTTTACCTCTAGCTTGTCATAGCGGATGTGGTGAATAGTTAAAACGTTCTATTCCCTGTCATTTAGACGATTTAACTGAGTGTTGAACTCTGGGCATCTTGTTGAAGTGAAGATGAGAGCAGTGTGCTAGCGGTTGAACATATCAACAGAAACTGTAAAATCTGAGCCCAAGGTTAGACGGCGGGATTAGCCCACTTGGTTTAGTTGCGGGTCAATAATCGAAGTTAAGCTACATCGACCTCGGTTAGTACATTGTGGGTGACCACCTTTGAAGACCGAGCGTTGACAGCTTTGAAGGATAAAATCCAAGGGTGATGGAAGGTTATTCTTAAATCAGCGCCGGCTGTAATATATGCACCATCGAAAGGTAACGATTACTAATAACCATGCAGAGGAAGGAGGAAATGGGTCTTAAACAAGCATCTGTGCTTCCTGACCCAGAGTGCCGTTTTATGAGAAAGGCTGCTGAAACGATTGGATTTTCTTTCTGCTATCTCGTCCAACCAACTGCGAACATTTGTTAATTGCTATGTTGCTTGCTTAGTCATTTCTTCCCTACTATTTATTACTGCGTAATTTTACATGACATAATTTTTAATACCGATATTTTTCAATGTATTACGTCGTGACGGATTGATTCACTGTAGCTTTCCCATATCTATTCCTAAGCGAACAGTTGTCTCTGTACTTGTTTGCAGTTTTATTTGTATGCAAATGCGTCCCTGAGTGTGTATGAGTTTTGTTGTTCTATCTGAGTTAGCGTGTGCATATTTTACTGTAACTATTTTTCTGTATATTAGTTTGGTTATTGATTGATATTTCGCTCTCAGTCACCATCTGTGTTGATGTAAATCGGATTCTAAATCTCTTTGAATCATTTCATTTTTAGATTTTTAATTCATTTTGATGAATCAAATAATCTTTAGATTCTAAATTGAGATTTTATAATTCTCTTATTCAATCATATGATAGTTAGATTTTAAATTTCTCTTATTCAGTCATATCAGTTCTAGATTTTAAATTTCTCTTGACCAATCATATCAGTTTTAGATGTTAAATTTCTCTTGACCTATCATATCAGTTCTAGATTTTAAATTTCTCTTGACCAATCATATCAGTTTTAGATGTTAAATTTCTCTTGACCTATCATATCAGTTCTAGATTTTAAATTTCTCTTGACCAATCATATCAGTTTTAGATGTTAAATTTCTCTTGACCTATCATATCAGTTCTAGATTTTAAATTTCTCTTGACCAATCATATCAGTTTTAGATGTTAAATTTCTCTTGACCAATCATATCAGTTTTAGATGTTAAATTTCGCTTGACCAATCATATCAGTTTTAGTTTATAAAGATTAGGCTGCTTAAACAAAGTCTCTGATAATCATATCAGTTATTTCATATCTTTTTATTTTGTCTTGCTAATCATTTTATGCGTAGTCATTGTGTGTATTATGTCTAATTCTAGTTTATTGCCTCCTTGAAGGATGCATACTTTTATTTTTTGCCGAAATGTATTGAATATTTTATACTTTAAGGTATTTTGCACAAATTTATACGTTTTTATCGTTTTCTGCTTAATAGCGACACTTTTAAATTGCTATGGTACTATGAAAATTTATTTAATTACATGTAGAAGTATTAGATTTTTTCTACTAATAGAGATTAAATTGTAAACCACAACTTTCTCATTGGCGAAAAGTTAACGTAGTATAATTTAGAATTATAGACATATTGAAAATAGTGTAGTTATTGTGACACTATTGCATTTTATTTCGTATTACTAATGTTAAGCACGGTGGCAATGAAGCGCTTGACTGGGCTTGATTGTCTGTTTGCTCATAGCTGCTTGTAAAGTTTAGCTGCTGAACAAACCTTATTTAAAATATTCACTGAGTTCTGCTAATTGATCTGAGCTTTCCAGTTTAGTTGAGATCGGAGAGTACTGTATGAGATTGACTGACTGTATATATACAGGCTGGAGCCAGTAGCGAAGTCGGTAAGATACTCGACCGCGGATCAGATGGTGCGAGGTTCAAATCCTGGGCTCGCCGTCACTGACATCGATTTCGAGTGAGGAAACTGGCGTTAACCTTAGCTTTATAACTCCTTTATCTATATTTATCTTATGACGATATTTTTCTTATCTTTGTATTTATCTGGATGTTTATTTGTGTATCATTAAGTGTCGCTCTCTCTCTCTCTCTCTCTCTCTCTCTCTCTCTCGTGTTATGCATTCATTTCCCAAATGGTGTGTTTCTGAGGGGTGACTTTGGTGTTTCTGAGGGGTGAATGTGATGTTTATAGGGGTGACTGATGTTTATAGGGGTGACTGTGGTATTTATAGGGTGACTGTGATGTTTATAGGGTGACTGTGATGATTATAGGGGTGACTGTGATGTTTATAGGGGTAACTGTGATGTTTATAGGGTGACTGTGATGATTATAGGGGTGACTGTGATGTTTATAGGGGTAACTGTGATGTTTATAGGGGTGACTGTGATGTTTATAGGGGTAACTGTGATGTTTATAGGGGTGACTGTGATGTTTATAGGGGTGACTGTGATGTTTATAGGGGTGACTGTGATGTTTATAGGGGTGACTTTTGTTTTTATAGGAGTGACTGTGATGTTTATAGGAGTGACTGATGTTTATAGGGGTGACTGTGGTGTTTATAGGAGTGACTATGATGTTTATAGGGGTGACTTTGATGTTTATAGGAGTGACTGTGATGTTTATAGGGGTGACTTTGATGTTTATAGGGGTGACTGTGGTGTTTATAGGAGTGACTGAGATGTTTATAGGGGTGACTGTGATGTTTATAGGTGAGACTTTGGTGTTTATAGGGGTGACTGTGATGTTTATAGGTGAGACTTTGATGTTTATAGGGGTGACTGTGATGTTTATAGGTGAGACTTTGGTGTTTATAGGGGTGACTGTGATGTTTATAGGTGAGACTTTGGTGTTTATAGGGTGACTGTGATGATTATAGGGGTGACTGTGATGTTTATAGGGTTGACTGTGATGTTTATAGGTGAGACTTTGGTGTTTATAAGGGTGACTGTGATGTTTATAGGTGAGACTTTGGTGTTTATAGGGGTGCCTGTGATGTTTATAGGTGAGACTTTGGTGTTTATAGGGGTGACTGTGATGTTTAAAGGTCAGACTTTGGTGTTTATAGGGGTGACTGTGATGTTTATAGGTGAGACTTTGGTGTTTATAGGGTGACTGTGATGATTATAGGGGTGACTGTGGTGTTTATAGGGTTGACTGTGATGTTTATAGGTGAGACTTTGGTGTTTATAAGGGTGACTGTGATGTTTATAGGTGAGACTTTGGTATTTATAGGGGTGCTTGTGATGTTTATAGGTGAGACTTTGGTGTTTATAGGGGTGACTGTGATGTTTAAAGGTGAGACTTTGGTGTTTATAGGGGTGACTGTGATGTTTATAGGTGAGACTTTGGTGTTTATGGAGGTGACTGTGATGTTTATAGGTGAGACTTTGGTGTTTATAGGGGTGACTGTGATTAAATCAGATAAAAGACCTTCCAATATTTCAACTTATTTTGGTGCTGGCTAATTGGTGATGCATCTCACTCGAGGACCCTTCAAAAATGATTCCTGTAGCGTGGTTTTGCTTTCTATATCATAAAATCTCTTCATCTGTCCAAACTGTTGCTTTTATCAAGAAGACTAAATCTTCTCTCTCTTAGTGCACTGCCTACTGGCAGCTCCATGGAATATAGCGCCTCCACTCTTCTCTGTCTTCCACCTTTCTCTTCATTTCCACATAAGAGTGGGTTCCACTTAAGAGTGGGTAAATCTAAATCTTAAGACTAAATCTTAACCAAACCATTATTTAAGTTTTTGATCGAAAAATATATGGCATGTTGGGTGTTATACAAAGGATAAGGGACAATTATCTGTATGCTGTGTTAATTAAATTACCATATATAATTTGTAAGTTATCTTCTCGTCTTCTGTCTAAAATTATTGTTAAATGTTAGTCAAGATATGGCCGTGCCTTGGAGAGATCTTTCACTTAGATTTGAATGATTATTTGATAGATTGAGTAGTAAATTGTTTGATTACTTGATTGATTAAGTGGTAAATTGATTGAGTGGTTAATTGATTTATCATTTGATTGAATAGTAAATTGTTTGATTTGTTATGCTTCTCAGCAGAAACTTGCATGATTGGGTGCTAAAAAGAAGTAATTGCCTTCTCCGTATTATATTGTATATGCATATATTATATATTATATTGTATATTATATTGTAGGCCTATTGTACGGTATTGCATTGTATTGTATATTGCTTTTCATTTGTATTATAGTGTACTTTAAATCCCTGCTGAACAAATGTAACTACTGCAAAGTCGGATCTGTTTAGAGATTACTGAAGCTGCAATTTAATTAGAGATTATAGACATTTATAACTTTTATTGTGTAAAGGTTTCATCAATGAGATTTGTGTTTTTAAAGCCTGTCGACTGTATTATTTTGTCTCGTCAATGCTATGCTTTAAGAAAATTGACACTATACTTGGACTTGGCCCTATTTTGTAGCACCACTGGTTGGAGCCAGTGGAGATGTCGGTTCTTTCTGAGAATATGATATTGCTTTCATTTTCGTATTCAATTTCTAAGGTCCCTGACATATTATTTGAATGATAATCCGGGCTCTAAATCTCTAACGTATTGTATTTTGTATTAATTCAGTTCTGGTCTGCCCTATTTCTATACATATTTTTCAGTTCAGTTCGTAGCTGCAGTAGTATTGTTTTAAGATTCGCATTGCGCTGTATATACCTGCTCATCATGGTTTGATGTAGTCTGAGTTGTATTCGAGCTGTTTTAGAATTCAGGTTAGGTTTACTCGAGACCGGGCTCTATACTCGTAAGCTGATGACTATGACTGAGATCATAGGTGACTTTTGTCTTTAACCTGACTATGCTACACCTCTTTATCTCTCTCTCTCTCTCTCTCTCTCTCTCTCTCTCTATTTGTAGTTGATGCCAAGTTGCAGGTCCAAGGTGCATATTCATACTTAGAATCTGCTTTCACGCTTCATAGAGAGCATAAATTTTGAAAATTTGTGAGTCTGTGTTAATTTTCTTCGTGGAAGGATTTTAAATTTAAGAAATTATGTGCAACCGGTTACCTATTAGGATATGATGCCCAGTGTTGACCTCTTCGTCACAGTTAAACCTACGTATATACCTTTATGATACATCATCTCTTGGTAACAAAGTTTTAGATTTTCATACAGATGATCTGCTCAGTTAAAGTTAAACTATTAAATTTTGTTCAGTAGAGCTAGAATGTCTTAACAGCGTAGGGGTAACATAATGAAGTTTTAAATGACATATTCTGATAGACTTTAAACTTAGCTTGATAGTTTTTTAGTTGCTATATTTTCAGTTTTCATTTTGGCCTATTATATTTCGTAGAGGAATTTGTATTCTGGCCTGTGTTAATATGCAAGAACAGACGTTTTATATATTGGCCTTCTTATTGTTATAGAAAACTGAGGGGCCTTTATACATTTTACTATACTTCTATTCTACATGAATTTATTTCTCCAACTCAATGGTGGATAATTACAAAGACAAATTTTATTATAATCAGAGAGATTTTATACTGATCTATGTTTCCATGTTGAGATTGGCTTTAACCCTATATTGCACTGGAGTGCCAAACGGCACTGTAACTTTCCGTTCATGTAGAGTCATATGCGTTAACGAAAAATGCGATAATTGCACGCTAGTGTCGTCCGGCATTATAAAGTTTTTGACTTGCGACATGGAAAGGTTGAACCATGTGACTTCCTTGGCGCTCAAATTCAATAACATAAACATTGATAAGAAATTTTGACAGAGGTAAAAATGATACATTTTCGGGCATAACTACAGAGTCTCTGTTGAAACTATGTTGTAATAAAAATAGTTTTCGTTTAGAAGATACAATTATCGAACAGTACAGCCGTTACTTAATGGAAAATATAGTTGTTCATATTAAATAAAGTAATAAGTTTGTGCAGTGCCGTACGGCACTAGTGTGCCATGAACCTTAGTTTTGACAACAGTAATTTATGATACAATTTGATTTTATCTTTTATTTTGGCTTAGTTTAATATACTTATAGCTGATGTATACTGTATTATTGATATCTCTAAAGCCAAAGGGCTGCTTAACGTCAGTTTCCATGTCTCAAAATGATGTCAGTGAAAGAGAGAGCAGTCGCTTTGAACCCTCTGTCTACTTTTCAACACTCTACCGGCTCTAGTTATACGTGTACAGGCCTATTATATTTATCACACATAAAATATATGGAGGGTTAAAATAAGGAGAGGGCAGGTCGCTTATCTATAGGGGCAGTTTTCCCTTCAAGTCTTGAAATTATATATCTTTCTATATATATTATGTAGATTATATATCTTTCTATATATATTATGTAGATTATATATCTCTCTATATATATTATGTAGATTATATATCTTTCTATATATATTATGTAGATTATATATCTTTCTATATGTATTATATATCTTTCTATATATATTATACAGATTATATATCTTTCTATATATATTATGTAGATTATATATCTCTCTATATATATTATGTAGATTATATATCTTTCTATATATATTATGTAGATTATATATCTTTCTATATATATTATGTAGATTATATATCTTTCTATATATATTATGTAGATTATATATCTTTCTATATATATTATGTAGATTATATATCTTTCTATATATATATTATGTAGAGTATATATCTTTCTATATATATATTATGTAGATTATATATCTTTCTATATATATTATGTAGATTATATATCTCTCTATATATATTATGCAGATTTCGAAAAATTACACAATGGATAGCAAATCTTTCTATTCCACCAAAACTACACAATTTGCAAGTCGATTTATAATTTCTAATTTTCTAATTTTCTAATAATAACGATTTATTATAATCTTGGACAAAATGTCCAAGTGGCATGCTAGTACCGATTGGCACTGTAAAAATAAATAGAAATATTTTGTTCTTTTTCTCATTTTTGGTAATTTTTTATTGCAAACCCTAATAAGGAACAGAAATATACCTAAATTTAATATTTTAATGACAAACAAAAAATCATTCAATATAGGGTTAATATAATCGATGTTATTATGTCATAAAGGTCGATTCTACGCTGATCTATTCTGAAGTTCTTGTGTGTTAGTAGAGAGGTTTTACACAGTCCCATGCTACTATTCTGAGAGAAGATTTTATGCTGGCCTGTACTGCCATTTTTGTGAGATAATTTTATACTGAACTTTGCTACTATGTTGAGAGGAGGTTTTATACTGATCTATGCTGCTTTGCTAAGAAAGGGTTTTTTATTTTTTTACATAGCTTGTCCTGTTTAAAGTCTCACACTTCACAGTTAAGTTATGGTCTAATTATTAATTAATGCTTTACTTGTTTTTTCTTCTTTTCCTCGTGCTTCGCTGGTCTATGATAGATTGACTAGGTCTAGAACTCTTGATCATGCTGTGCCGGATTATTTTATGCATTTCTGGAAAGTTTCCCCATGTTGTGTCCGGGTTGCTTGAAAAATAGACCAACCATGTAAATATACACGTGTCGTAGAAGGCGACATAGAAACTAACTCCAAACCAGCGTCAGAAAGGGCATTCAGTTGGTGAGCGCCTAGGCTCCAGAAATTGCTACAGAAACTTAAACGAATGGAAAATAGTCTATTCGTATCCCGACCCTAGTTAAATTGGGATTTAAGGGATGATGATGATGATGATGATGATTTCTGGAAAGTGTTTGCACTGCATATCGATAGAGCATGAATGTATTTATTCTAACCTCTATAGTGTTCTGCCAAGTGGCAGGTCCAAGGTACACATTCCTACTCAGAGTCTGCTTTCACGCTCCATATTGAGTACTCTCTTGATCAACAAGTTAAAACATTCACAAAAGGCAGTGCCTTACTTAATTATACTTTTTGTAGCCTATATGGCGTGGGAAAAGCTATATCCTCTGAGGTGGTTTCCAATTGCCTTCCTTAGTTTTGCTTTGTCGTTTCCTCGACCCGTGCACACGTGCAGTTAAAGGCCCGGGCACAACGTGAGAAAATAATTTGTATGCTTCTCTGGAATATATGTACGCTGTGCATATATTCCAAGCTGAGGAAGGCATAGGGGGCTCACCTCTTCATAAGTAGAATCCTCAGTATAAAAATGGTATATAGTAATAGGAACGAGTAATACTAGATGATTTAAAGTTGCACTCATATGTGGACATGAAGAGAAAAACGGAAGAAAGAGAAGAGGAGATGCGTTATATACCTTGGACCTGCCAGTAGCCAGTGCACTAAGAGAAATGTACGCTGTATATCGACAGGACGTGAATAAACATTTTCCAACCGTCTCTAACATTATCCTTTGCAGCACGAAAACATATAACATTCTTGTACTCTTACTTATTACTTTGCATTTTATTACATTTTGATTATTTTGTATTCTGTGGGTGAATAGGCGAGTTGTTTTCTATTAAACTTTGATAGCTGAAGGTTGGTTGAATTGTTTAACCGTAAGTGACTAATTATGCTTAACTGTTGAAGTGATCATATTAATATAGAAATCTAATTGATCCATGATGTGTCTGTTGCGAAGCTTGACTTTACCTTGTCTTCTTTAGGTCTTTAATGCTATCTAAAGTTTATTAGACTTTGAAACATAATTCATCATTATCCATAATCATACTTTATTATCATTATTTATTAATTAGTCAATCATTAACAATTAATCATATAGCAATAATTATAATTATTGCTATACGTAGTTAATCTCGTATTGAAATTGCATACAGCCTTGCTGTGAAATGAATCACTGTTTATGAAAAAACCTTAACTATTATAAACATAAATACGATACACAACTGCAGAAATTTCAAATATCTTCTCTCTGCAGATAGAAAACACAAGGCATAAGTTCTTCTAAAGAAATGTTTTTAAATATTTTAGGCTGGTATTAAACTTGGAGCGGCCGAGTATTGATCCTCGCTGTTTCATTTGGTCCATCCTATACGTTCATTTTCTTATGCAGCACCCACAATCTGGAACTCTTTACCTATTTATCTTCGCTCTTGTTCTTCTCTTTCAACTTCCTGTAATAAGCTTAAGACTTACCTTTTCCCACTGTAAACATTATCGATCTACCCTGACCATTTTTGATCACCGGACAAGCTTTCGTTTAGGACCTTACTTCTCCTCAGCACATTTCTTTTTGCAGATTGGTTTGAGTGAAATTGATCTATAGTGATGTGTGCTGTGAGGACGTCCCTGACATCATCCTTTGATGAGGAAACGGACGTTAAACCTTTACAATAATAATAATTATTATTATTATTGCACCATGTCCGTGCTGTGTTTTGTTTACTTCTGCTCTAAATGTGTTGTTTTGTGTGTCTGGAGCCAGTGGCGATGTCGTTATGATATCCAACCGCGGATCAATAGGGGCGGGGTTAGAATCCTGGGCTATTTCGTCACCGATAGATGAAACTGACGTTAATATCGGCTTTACAGCTTTTTTGTTGTACTTCTGGCATGAATGTATGTTATGTTTGGTTGTACTTATAGCATACGAAATTGCATCCTGAACTGATGCACTCTCTACATTTTATCATTTTATTAGAAGTTGCCAAACTTCTCTCCTCAGCTGTGGTCCTTTAATTAACACTGGCCAGACTGTCATGATACTGATTGATTGTAGTGATACTGATTGATTGTAGTGATACTGATTCGTTCGTAGTCTTCGTAGAGATTGAACAGTATTAGCTGCTGTTGTTGTTGTTGTTGTTGTGCCTTACTAATATTCTCTCACTTGAATTCAAACGTGCATGTGACTGTGGCACTCGCTGTTCACCGGTATTCATGATCAAACTGAAGCCAGTGAAGTGTCACTGTGTGACTGGCATAATCTTATGTGTTATGAAACAAACTGTAAA
This sequence comes from Enchytraeus crypticus, assembly GCA_905160935.1. NCBI lineage: Eukaryota > Metazoa > Annelida > Clitellata > Enchytraeida > Enchytraeidae > Enchytraeus > Enchytraeus crypticus. The sequence continues at coordinate 654,159 of CAJHZI010000458.1, forward strand.
GTGTGATACGTGTGTAATGGTGCGGGTGATTTAATTTACATGTGTGAAAGTTTGTGTGTGTGTCCGTGTGCTTCTATGTAACACGTCTGTATGTTGTAATACAGTATCGGTTGGATGACTGAGCACATAACACGCTTGATTTATATGCTGAGGGCCCTAGGTTCAATTATAATATCCGCTAAACTGTCTCTGATTGTTCCTTTGTTGTACAGAAACAGACGTTAAGATTTGCTTTTTAGATTAGCGTTGCAAAGGCTGACTATATGAGAATCTTCTGGTATAGGAACTTATACAAATTCTCTAATACATAGAAGTTTAGATGAGAACGCGAGAAAATTTTCTATAACTTTGGTATCTGATGTCTCTTTATCATGTAAAATTTTGCGATAATACATGGTCAAATTCTACACATATGCTGAAACATTCATGAAAATATATGCACCACAATGCGAGTTACAGATCATTTTGCGCCATGCCCGTACCTCTTATAGGATATCTAAGCAGTTTGTCACTGAATGCTCTTGATTAGGGTTCTTCATTGATTCATTGTGTTGGTAGTAACAATCATGAGAACTGATGCGGCAGGAACCCCTAGTACTTGAGATATCTGACGTGTATTACGACTTGTTCCAGGCTCTCCTTCCTAAGAACAAATTAGTTCTTCAACAGCAGCAATATTAGCAGGAATTCTGGCACTTTTGGGCCACTGCCCGCCATTCTATCAGTTGCTCTCTCTCTGCAATCTTCCGACAAATACTCTTAATAGTTGACAAGGACCATCCTTTCAGCGGATAGGCTTGCTTTATTATTTTCATCCCGTTACCTTGCTCATGGAGTGTTTGTATCCGTAACTTATCGTGACTTTTAGTGGCAAACTGCTTAGAGAGTCTATGGGAGGTAGGGGCATGGCGCAAAAAGATCTGTTACTGGAATTGTGGTGCGTACATTATCATATATTTTTCAGCATTTGTGTAGAATTGGTTCATGAATAATCGCCTCAATATACCTGATAAAGAGACATCAGATGCCAAAGTTATAGAAGTTTTCTGTAGGAGAATCTATAAAAGGTAGGGACATGGTGCGAATTGATCTGTAACTCGAATTGTGATGCATATATTTCCATGAAATTTTCAGCATATGTGTAGAATTGGACCATGAATAATCCCTTAAATTTACATGATAATGAGACATCAGATACAAAAGTTATAGAAAATTTTCTGTAGGGGGTCAGTTTTTTTACGCAGTCTTTATATACATGTATATATATATATACACTGTATATCGTTTAGAATCCGCTGTAAAAATCGTAGACTCTCAGAGGTAACATTTTGTTTAGTTTCTCTTTTTACGTATTTCACTGTTTATTGTATATTATTTGTGTGCTAATGTGTGGATAACATTACGTTTTGTGTCACTAACTTTCCGTCAGAATATGAAACTGGCGTTTAGTGCTGTAGCCGCTGTTGTAAAATCTCATACATTAATAATTAATTATTAATTAATTATTGACATTAATTATTGTCTGAGAGTAAAATCTCGGACATTCACTGGACTGGCTATTCGGAAAATTAACTAATTTGCCTAACGGTTTAAATATGTGGTGTTAAAAAGTGATAGATATCGACATTATTGATCATTCCACAATAATGCGTGTTTACTTATTTTGTAGGTTTTAGGCTTGATATAACGTAATACTGTGGTGTGTGTCAGTCCATTTGTTGGCAGATTAATTTTTTTATCAATTTATCACCACATACAGAGCAATAAGTCAGACACAGACGAAAAGGTGCATTGCAAAATTGCGTGCATGTATGAAGCGGTAATAAAGGCTGAAAGATTAGCACTTAAATATTCCGCAATATTCCAGATTCTTTAATGAGCTCAGTTATATGACGTTATGCGCATTGTCTAAATGTAGTGCATTCCAGCTGGACGCCTTATGCTTCCGTCTAGATTGTAGTGTGTTTTATGTCAAGGTTCAGAAGCACAAGGCTTCTCTTCAAGACGACTCGACACACTCGAGCTAAAGAATAATGTATCAGTACGTTACTGTTAATTAACAGTAACTTAGATTATAAGGCCTCGGTTGGTGTTTGTGTGACCACCTTCCGTAACTTAGTGTCCGTTCAGTGGGATGGCCGAATAGATAGCGTGCTTGCCTGATAAGCAGGAAGTCTCAGTTCGAATCCCTGCCGGTCAGACTCTGACAGTTTTCTTGGTGATGCGGAAACATACGTTAAACTTTACTTTATTACTTTTTATTGTGTGCTAACATACTGCATTATACTGGTTGAGCCAGTGGCTTGTTGGCAAGTTGCTCAACAGTGGATCAGTAGGCAAAGGGTTCGAATCCAGTGCTCTCCCTGCCACTGACATGCTATCTAGCATGAAACTGACGTTAAACCTGGCCTTAGACTTTTAGCTTTTTTGTATGAAAGAGTTGATATTGTTCTAAATTACTGCACAATACACTGGATGGAAGTATGAGTTGATTGCAGTCTGTTAAGTACATGTCGTAGGTTCGAATTCAGTCTAAATGTCGGTGAGAATACCTCGTTAACACAAGCCGGCGGTAAAATTTGTTCTATTCTTTTCAAATTTAAATCTTGAAAATATTGATTGATCATGCTTAAATTGACTCTACTCGAATCCAGTGCTATCATATTTACTTAATGATTTAATACAAAGCAATTTTTCTACCAGATGTCTTGCCGATATTTTTATACAACTCTTGCAGCTTTGTAACCAAAGTGGTTTCGAATCCAGTGCTCTCCCTGTCACTGACATGCTATATAGCATGAAACTGACGTTAAACCTGGACTTAGCCTTTTTGCTTTTTTTGTATGAACGAGTTGATATTGTTCTAAATTACTGCACAATACACTGGATGGAAGTATGAGTTGATTGCAGTCTGTTAAGTACTATGTCGTAAGTTCGAATTCAGTCTAAATGTCGGTGAGAATATCTCGTTAACACAAGCCGGCGGTAAAATTTGTTCTGTTCTTTTCAAATTTAAATTTTGAAAATATTGATTGATCATGCTTAAATTGACTCTACTCGTATCTGCTATCATATTTACTTGATCATTTAATACAAAGCAATTATTCTACCAGATGTTTTGCCGATATTTTTATACAACTCATGCAGCTTTGTAACCAAAGTGGGCATTAGGCCTACTTAATAATAAAAACAATTAGCCTAAGGTTTAACGTTCGTATCCACATCCAGGGGCGTCCATCCCCCCTAGAGTAACGACGCAAGCTTCCCCCCGATTTTGACAAGCCAAAAGAACACTTCGCAAATTCCGCCAAAATGTGTAACATTTAGTTAGACCTACTGTGTGTAAGTTGTAACTGCGTTTTAAAGTAGGCCTATTGTCAAACTAGATGAAGATTGAGAGACGATTACTCAGAATAGTAACATGAATTAAGTAATCCACACAAAATGATCAACATCAAATTAGAATGTGGCTGCTCATTAATTCGTGGTAGAAATAGCTAATTAGCCGGATTAATTCTCTAGTCTCTAGGAGAATTTATGTCCAGAAGCCGACGTAAATTGCGTGGACTGAGAATATTTATGCATGGATTTCTTCACAATGACTGATTACGAATTGCTTGCAATTTTTCGAGATAAGCCTTAGCAGAAGAATCAAATTGGGCTAAAAGTCAGTACAAGCTCAGAAACTTTCCATGACCACTGTCGTGACCGCGTACAGCAACCATTTCAGCAGCTAGCCATTGCAAGTGCATTCCTTGAATTTCTTGTTGGCTGTCATCTGCTTTCCGAATATCCAGAACAATCAGTACAATTACAAGGCAGCTTCTCTGACATACAAGTCCATTACTACTCCGGCTGTCATCTGCTTTCCGAATATCCAGGACAATTTCTTTCTGCTGTTCTGTGAATTAAAGTGGATTCATGTACACACAGATCTCTCGCAGCAGATGACCAGTTGATACCTTTTGAAACCCATGCTGTCGATTCTGTTGCTGGTCCACTAAACAATATACAGTGTAAGCAATGCAGTCGATCAGACGACTTACTGTACGAGAGCAATTTTCGCTGCTGACTTGTCTACAGCCTGCTGAGTTGTCTGGCAGAGTTCTGTAAAAGTACGAATTCCGGCATCTTCTTCCATTCGTCACTTGAAACTAAAATCCTTCGGATGGTTGGCATGTCTTGCTTAGAAACATTGCTATTGTGAAGAATTGCATAGTGCAGTCTTCCGCTGCTCCAAGCACTCCCACGTGACTCCTCTCCTGAAGTCTCTGCACTGGCTCAAAGTCAGAGAACGCATCGTTTACAAGGCAGCTTCTCTGACATACAAGTCCATTACTACTCCGGGCAAAACTTACATGTCCCACTTAATACAAGTGAGACAGCCTTCCTCCATGCAGTCATCCACTAGGTCCTCTAAGCTAATCACTTTAGAGCGACCTAGCATCCCTTCACGCAGTAAGGTCTCCAAGCGCACCTTCCAGCACACTGCTCCTCAGACCTGGAATTCTCTTCCTTCCACTTTACGCACCCCCTCATCTTCTGCTGACCATCCTTTCCTTTCATATGAACAGTTTCATAGACGGTTGAAGGCTTTTCTTTTTGACCACTCATATCCAACCTTTGCACATGAACTGAGACCAACACGCAAACCTTCATTCCACTAGTACCCTTCCTCAGACCGACCTCCCGGATTTTGATCGCACCGTTCTGAACCCCACACTCTGCTCATCGGATTTGATTTGGTACCACAGTGCTCAATGTTGTCATTGACGACAGTAGCACTCTAATTTTGTTGTTGTTGTTGTTGTTGTTGTTATTATTGTGGAATTATCAATTCTCCTTGAATGGAGAGCAGGATCTTCAATGTCGTCGTTGTCGTCTTCAGAACTTGATTCCATTTGATAGCCGTTCATAGAATTATGCGAGCCTACTGTAACAGACGCAGCTACTGAAGCACCTGTGTTTGTACAAAAGAGGCGCAAGATGGAGATACTTTTATTTGGTATGAAGAAGTCGAGCATGATGATTCTTCAAGCTTGGTCGAGTCTGCTACTTTATCTTTGTTATCTGATAATTTATGGCGTGACCAAATATCATCATGTTGTTTGTTCCCAGATTTCATATTGACAAGTCAGTCCCCGCTTAATTTTGGAAGAATGTTTTGTGTTACAATGGTTGACCCACTTGTCACTTTGAACATAATTGCAGCACATGAGTTCTTTGCAGCGAAACTTGTAAAATCTCTCTCCTCGAGGCATTATAATTTCTTGCTTACCTAAATTACGCTACTTATATTTCTATTTTTTCTGACGAAGCTGAACTGTTATAGTTTACAATTTTTAATAACAACGTTAAATTTATTGCTTATAAAAACCGGAATAAGAATAATATAAATATCACATTAGGTATTTTAAACTTTATCGTTGCATATTTGTGCAAACAAACATTACTGCTGCAAAAAGTTAAAAACCATTATTCATGAGGATATTGATCACTATGTAACCACATTCATTCCTATTAGCAATCATCTTTGTCCATTAAAGCAGCCAGGCCAAAACTCCAGGAAATCTATCATTAACTTTAGAAACTAAAACCTAAATGCCACTACAGTGTACATTTTTCGCTATAATCTAGACTACTTTAACATCAATAAATTGCACGGTATAAAAGACGCAAGCCGAGGCCTACATTACAATTTTGTAAAAGGCTAAACTCTTCCCTTTTTACCTAAAAGTCAGACTTTTCAAACTAATAGACAAATAAATGTATGTAAATCTTTATTGTTCTCCTTGTATATGTACACCTAGGCCGCGTAACTCAGCTGTACACTTGCGCTATTTTAACACTTCCCCCAATTTTTAAAGTTCCGTACCTTTTCCACTTCCCCCCTATTTTTCCAATGACGCAAACTGCGTCGTTGTTAGCATTGTGTGGACGCCCCTGTCCACATCCATGGATGATGTCAGGGACATCCCCACAGCACACATCATACAGATCAATTCCCCCAGTCTTCTAACTTGACGAAGTATGATTGAGCGCACTGTACTGATTAGCCATCTAGTGAATTATTATAAATGATGCGTATGAGATCGACCGAATTTCGGTTGGGTGCCGAAAGCATCTAACAAGATATCATCATGGATGACTATTTCACAGTTCTTCACTACAGGATAGCTAAAGGCCTATAGGGCCTATCTTAGTAACTGATTCGACCGATGGTACAAATTAACAATGGTGATCTCAATTAACGGTGTTATTAAAAATTCCAAGTTATTGTATCTTTAAATTCGTGCGTGTCTCTTGCAAGAGCCAAAGTCCATGCACGTAGCACAAAGACTGAATTAAACAAATCTTTCAGGGAAAATTTCTTTGTACCTAACCCTAACCTTTGTCACTTAATTATGACATTGACATACGTGACATTGTTCAGTTGGTTAATTTGTAATTCCGCTCAATACGAGTAACCCTATACAGTAGACCTATACATGTATATAAGCAGACTTAATTAATTATACTTGTCAATTGGAATCAGATACAAGTGACAACAGATCTAAATTAATTATCCTAATTGTAGTGCTTGCGCGTAATTAAAATATAGCTATAGCTAAGTCTATATATAGCTAAGGCCTACATGTACGTGTGTATGTATGACGCAGAATAATTATTTAAAATTATAGTGTAATTATGTACAAGTCTAGTATCATTAACATTTCTCACATCGCTCCTCCTTTATGATCATGTACATCACTATATATAACAAGTGTATAATCTTAACGTCATGATAATTATAATCGGCAACTCTGTTGATCAGTAGTCTTTACCGTTAATGTGAAAGCAAACCTTAAATAAAAATATTTACATTGAATCTGCCATTGGACAAGTCGTTGCAGAAAAGCGATAAGAGGGAACAACCGTTCCACGAAGGCAATTATGCATAAACAAGTAGTTTTGTGATATAATAATAGAATCACATCTGTGATCTTTGAGTATCTTTGAAATCTATTTCACGGACACTCGTGCTGCACTAGTTAATCAGCTGCGCTGCACTAGTTAATCAGCTGATCAGCTAACAATTTTTTCTTCCACTGTAATAGCAGATTACTGATTCAAACTGCACCAAATATTGTTTCACTTTACAGTTCTAACTGTTTCTCAGCGGGTTTGAATGTAATTAAATATTGCGAATAATATATATGTGCTACCTCATGTAAGATATAATACTAATATCAAGATTTAATATTAAGTAGATTCTTTTCCTGAATAATGTGTTTAATATTTAGATTATTTGACCTTATTATGAAACTATAGCGGAAACAAAATAAATTTGTTGTTTACATTGTATTTTCATGTGTTGAGCTTTGGTACGTGACATGCAGTTTATTGATTCATTTTATGTCTGCTGTGCCTAACTGTTCTGCCTAACTTTATAGTGTAAATTTGGCATTGAGTTAAGAAATAATTAAAAATAGTTTAGAGCGAAGGTGCAGTCCTAATACTTTAGTTAATACCCAAATCGTCGATATTCAGATACACAGTTCGAGACAGCTGCTACAATTTGTGCCGCTCTTCAATCTAAGTTGGACTACTGTAATAACCTGATTTTTAAATCTCCGCGACTGTGAGATTGATTGGTTGCAGTTTGTTCAGAATTCACTGGAGTAAATTTTTGTAGTTCCAAGTACTTAAATTTTAAAGTCTTTGCACTGGCTAAAGTTTAAATAGCTTATTATTTACAAAATAGCTTGCTTAGCTATAAGTCCATCACTACCTTTGGATAAACTTGTATGTCTCACTTGATTAAAATGATACAGTCTGCTTATTCTCGGTCTTCTAAATTAATTACCCTTGTGAGACCTAGCTTACCTTCACGCTCTAAGCTATCTAATCGTTCTTTCCAGCATGCTGCATCGCTCTCTTCCATCCAATCTTTGAAAATCTTTGTTTGAATCATAGCGGCATTTGTTTTCCTATGAGCAGTTCCACAGGCAGTTGATGACCTATTTTTCCATCTCTCTTTTCCATCCAGTGCCCATGAGTTGCGACCTGCGTCTAAACCTCCTTTTCTTTAATTCCATTTACTTTGGACTAATTTTCTGGATTTTGGAATTTGCACCATTTTTGGATCTTCTTTTTACTCGCAGGCTTGATTTTGTCTCAATAATGCGCGATGTTGTCATTGATGACTGTAGCACTCTAATTGTTGCTATTATTAATATTGTTGTTATTGTATGTCATTAAATTTATAAATGATATATTCATTCTGGGGTGCAGTGAAGTCATCGCTGGATCGTTACCCCACGCATATTCCATTAGGCTATTTAATCTAATATGTTTTACCTTTACGTGTGGCTGGAGCCAGGGGCGAAGTTGATAAGATACTCGACCACGGATTAGTATGTGCTGGGTTCAAATCCTGGGCTCGCCTGTCACTGCCATCGCTTTCGAGTGAGGAAACTGACGTTTACCTTAGCTTTACTTTTTACTGGTCCTGCGAATGTACGAGATTTTACTCTTTGATCAGTTTAGAGTGAGCGTAAAATTTCATTCATTCAAATTTCATTCATTTGGAGTGTTAGTAAAACCATAATGGACTAAACTACTTAAGTTAATGGACTAAACTACTTAAGTTAATGGACTGAACTACTTAAGTTAATGGACTAAACTACTTAAGTTAATGGACTAAACTACTTAAGTTAATGGACTGAACTACTTAAGTTAATGGACTAAACTACTTAAGTTAATGGATTAACTACTTAAGTTAATGGACTAAACTACTTAAGTTAATGGACTAAACTACTTAAGTTAATGGATTAAACTACTTAAGTTAATGGATTAAACTACTTAAGTTAATGGATTGGACAAGTGATGTTAGAATTGTCAGTTGTTATAAGGGATAATCTATTTTATGTAGGCCTAAGTTATTTTTAGCTTTTAATTTAGAAATATTTCTATTATATCTTGACATGTATGAATTATTTACATCTGTACATGTGAGCCCTGCTGTTAATGGAATTTTTATCAGGTTTTGAAATCTTAATAAATAAAATAATAATAATAAAATATTTTGGTTTCTTGTCGGAAGTATAACCTTGGAAATCCAAATTTATGTGCATACATGCTGAACTGGTTAACGACATTTCAAGATAAAAGAACTATTTCTGTAAAAGATTTCAAAAATTAAGTTAAATTTAAAAGATTAAAAGAATTCTGTAAATACCAGTCTGCATTCTAATATCTACATTACCAACGCCATCCCTAATGCTATGTCTAATCTATATCTGAAATTATATCTTGTTTGAGTAGCATTAATGATTCCATGTTGTGTCGGGGTTGCCTGAAGAATAGACCAACATTGCACGTATCATAATAGGCGACATGAAAATAAGAACCAAACTAACACCAGAAAGGGCATTCGGTTGGTGATTGCCTAGGCTCCAGAAGTTGCTAGAAAATTTAAGTGAATGGAATGGTATGGGTATATTGTGATTGGTTTGGGACAGAGAGGATTTGATAAGTTCTATTCGTATCCCGACATTGGTTATCTGAGATTCTAGGGAAGATGATGGTGATGAGTAGTATTAATGATGCTGCTCAAACTTTTACAATAATTGCATAAAATGTACGTAACTAAGTAAAGTTTACACGAAGCACAAGTTTGAATTTGTCTTCGGTGAAATGTTTGATTGCACCATCACTAGAACAGTGTGAAAAAGTGCTTAGTAGAGTAAGTGCGTAATAGAATAAGTGCTTAATAGAATAAGTGCTTAATTGAATAAGCGCACTGTATGCACCAGACTAAGTCAATCTCCATCTTCATTGTGTCTATGAAACAGGAGATATCTCATTAAAAGTCTTTTTGCTTATAGTGATATTTATAATATTGGCTTTTGAACATTCGTCAGGGCTTTCAGTAGGTTTAAGTGACCTGTGGAATAATTTTAGCTGTAAGAGTTTTATAAAATTCTGAGAGAAATGGAAGAATCAAGAAAGAGGAAAATATTGAGAAAGGAGGATATTGTACAGCTACGCAAAAAATATATCGGGTAAGTTGAATTCATGTGATTGATTTTGTTACTAGGAATACGTTTTAATTTCCAGCAAAACATAATTGCTAGTTGTCATGGTATACGATTTTGATATTGAACAAACAATTAATTCTATTTAACTAATATAGACTATAGCTTAGATATCAGCATATATCCTCATTTGAACTGCGTTCTACTCCCTTAATCACTCGCTCACTTGCACTAACCCTGGCATTGGTTGACTGATTTAATTATATTTTTTTAAGGATAGGCAGGTTGGTTAAATAAGCCATGACGTCTGGTAATATACAAGTTCTTTGCTGTAGCACTCTCGTTATGTATACAACTATATATGTATAATCTATCTGATTGATTGATTTATTTCAGGGTTGGGTTTTTGCCATGGCAAACAGGTTTTTGTCAGGACACTGGCAAAATCGGGTAAAAACCATGTAAAAACCGGCAAAAACCGTTTAAAACACCAAGACTAGAATAGAAATATTTTATGCTTGTAAATGTATTATATCGTTTACAACATAAACTTTAGAAGTTAAATTTGATGTTAGAAATGTTAACAAACAATTTAATATCAATTTGCCACTCACATTAAATTTTAAAAAAACTAATTGTTTAGAACTTGCTTCACCGTATTTGAAATTCTAGGTTACCGTAACTTAACTAGCTTGTTAACACAAAATTACTGCTGATTACATTAATTATAGAACAGATTAGGCACTTAACAGATTCTTTTATTTGCAGTTCTTTGATTTATATTATACCATCAGTTATTTATATTATATTTTTATTAGTCTCTGTTGAATGATTGCTCGATGTGGTTGCAAACTCTCTGTATTCAAAAGTGAAAACCATTCATGACAAGTATCTGCTAAACTAGCTTTGTCGCTTTGTAAACTATCGTGAGTTGCAGCAATTGGTCGAAGCCTTGATATCAAGACCTAAGTTTGTCAGTAAAGGTTGAAATCATTGACTAGGTGACAAATTCTTGGTTCAATTTCTTATTCATCCTCTTCTGCAATACTGATATAAGAAATTGCGAAGAAATGTATCAATACATGTCAGCTGACTATTCCATCTGGTGTTACCAGGTAGCTGAGGCTTCACTGAAAGTGGATACTCTTTCAGCCATGCACCAGGGCATGATGGTTCTTGAAATATTTTTTCAATGATCAGCTTCAATATAGCAGCCAGTGTGAGTACCTGTTCAAGCAAATTCAGTGTATGTGCAGCACAGCCATACACAATTAATCCCTGATCTTCCTCCTTTAAAAGTCATCTCATTTTAACCATATTCTTAGCATAATCTGTGACCACAGTTTTTACATTACATCCATTTTAACCTTTAATTTAGCTAGTTAAATATTTCTTAATGTCACCACTGACCAGTATGTGCTACTTTTTGTAATCTAGTTATAAAATTTATAACTTTATGCCTAAGGGATTTGCTTTTGTTATGGGGTGTTACACTAACAGTTTGTCAACATGTGCTGGCAGAAACTTGATAACTCTGCGTGTGACCAATAAATGGGACTGCAATAAAATGCAGTTGTTACTAGTTTTTATGTTTTAGACAAGATAGACTTTTGCCAGGAAGGTTTTTGCCGCTTATACGGTTTTTGCCAGTTTTTGCCATGGCAAAAACTGGTTTTTGCCGGGACGGTTTTTTCCATGGAAAAAACCGGTTTTTTCCACTTAGTGGCAAAAACTTCCCAAACCTGATTTATTCATATATTCATTTATTAGTCATTGATTGATTGACTAGCCATTAGTTAACTGGAACTAATTAGTAAAAATTCTAATTTTAAAAAAGCTGGTAAAGATGAGGTTGACGTCAGTTTCCTCACTCGAAAGCTATGTCAGTGACGGGCGAGCCCAGGATTTGAACCCTGCACCTACTGATCCGCGGTCGAGTATCTACTTATTACTTATTTTACTTTATAACTTTTGACTATAATTTAGCTAAAATGTATATACATAAATGTATCAAGTTTCTCTTAAATATCTTGCTTTTCAAGATTTGTGATTTAAGTGACGAGGGTGCAAGGGCTTAATCAATGGTTTTATTGAGAGACTGGTAAATCTGATTAACTAATTGCTAGGTTTAACCTTAATTGATATATTTAACTATAAGTGTTATAAAGTATTAGAGCAAGAACTAAGGAAGGCAATCAGAAACCACCTAAGAAGTCATATATTTCCAAGCCAAATGTTATACTAAGGTCAGGAAAAGGATTAACTTTCTAGATGCTATCAATTTGTTGGTCAAATGAATGCTCTTAGAGCAAAAGCCGAATACTTGTAGGAATATGTACCGCGAGAGAGAGAAAGAGAGAGAGAGAGAGAGAGAGTGAGAGAGAGAGAGAGAGAGAAAGGGAGAGACAGAGAGAGAGAAAGAGAAGGAGAGAGAGAGATAGATTTAACCTGATGTTTTGAGTGGTAGACATACTTATTGATTGATTAGCTGATTGCCTAACTGATTGATTTATTGATTGACTAACTGATTGATTGAATGACTGACTGATGAGTGATTAATTGACTGAATGATTGATTGACTGACTAATTGATTGATTGACTGACTGATTGATTGTACGCAGCCCATCATGTAAGCTGTGGTTTAAGGCAGACCCTATAAAGATCTCGAGGGCTGTAGGACAGTACATGTACGACGACTCTGACCAGAGATATCTCGATTGTATCAACAATGTTGCTCACGGTATCAATCAATCAATTATATCGTCCTCCTATCAAGTATTCTCTCAACAATTTTAATTTTGTGTTCAATTCCTCGTAAAAGTATGACGATTCATTGTCAAGGTTGAACGGTATATAGCCAATAGGAAATAAGTAAACAGACACTAGAAGGTGAATGCAGGATGCAGTTTGTTGACACACAAATGCGGTTTTTGTGTTTTCGATCCTAGCAGTTTGATCTTAAAAGCGCAAAATAATCGTTTTCAATGTGTTTCTTTCTTATTAGAAGATAGAAAATAGTAAACTGCTTTGCAGCCGTTTGTAATCATCAGCCTATACGGGGTAATTACCAATATAAATGTCAATTTAAGGAACATGTTATAATTTTTCTTATATTTATATGCACCATGATAAATCATGGTGTTCAATGCATTGTTTCGAACCAAACGACTATCAGCTGTAGCGTCGTAACGTTAATGGTGACTTCATGACTTTTAAGCAGGATTAAAAAAATAGCAAAAACAAAAGCGCCATTAGGGTACTACCCTCATTCAAGATACCAGCATCACCAAGGCCATGTTGACGAGTTCATCATATCTCTTTATGCAACAGTGAGAATCTAATATCCTGAACACCTCAGTCTCTCTTTCTCTTTTTCTCTCTCTCTCTCTTAGTGCACTGCCTACTGGCAGGTCCATGGTAGATAACGCCTTCGCTCATCTCTATCTTCGGTTTTCCTCATCATGTCCACATACGAGGGGATCTTTAAATCATCTATAGCATTCCTTTTGATATCTCATTATTCTTGGGGATTCTGCTTATGGCGAGGTGGGCCCCCTATGCCTTCCTCAGCTTCGGCTAACATTTACTGGGCAGGGGCGTCATTCCCTGAGAAAACAATCCTGTTTACCCACGAAACACCTGACAAAGGGTAAATATGGAAGATATTAAAGTTAGATCTTAATAATGTTTCCTATAGTCCGTCGTGGACTTGATGCGGTTTTGTGGTGACTAAAAGTTGTCAATTTGTAATCTCAGTGAAACTATTAACCTGCAGAAATTGATTCAACTTATTGGATGGTCTAGCTGATAGTACGCTTGTATGATATGCAAGCGACCATGGGTTTGAATCTGTGTAGCCATTGACAGATTTCTTCTTATGCTGAATCTGATGTTAAACTTCAAATATAAGCTGTAGTTTTGTAGTTGCTAGTTATAGCTGATTCATATGTCAAAAAGTGAGTTCAGGCAATTGACTACATATGATATTTCTATTCTAGAGATGAATTAATCAATTAGTTTTCAAGATTAGAATTTAAAATATCTGTAAATAATAAATTAAAAAGCTGCTAAAGCTAATGTTATCGTCAGTTTCCTTATTCGAAAGCGATGTCAGTGACGGGCGAGCCTAGGATATTCTTAAAATAAAATAAAATATTATTAAAATAAAAGAAAGCACAGCAAAATAAGTTCAGTACTGTCTGTCTGCCTTGCTGGCTGATTAATGACGTTGATATTATCCTGTAATAATTAATTATCGATTAGTGGTTGGCAAGTACAAGTTTTAATCTCTTGACATTTTGCACAGCAGTGCACTGATTAGAGAGAGAGTAGCATTGCAGCTCGTACACGCGTTCTAGTTACTGTGGAAGTTGCTATGATGTATGAGAAAGCAAACTAAGGTTTCAATAACTAGTGGAACAAAGCAACACAAACTGAGGTTTCAGTAACTAGTGGAACAAAGCAACACAAACTGAGGTTTCAGTAACTAGTGGAACAAGCAACACAAACTGAGGTTTCAGTAGCTAGTGGAACAAAGCTTAAAAACTGATGTCTCAGTGATTTAAATGGCAAAGTAAAAGCTGGTAAAGCTAATGTTAACGTCAGTTTCCTCACTCGAAAGCGATGTCAGTGACATCGCAGTCTTAAAGCAGTGTGGTTGGTCGCCTCGTATTTATGACTGCGGGGTTTTAGCTGCCGATGTGACCCTTTACCGGCATCATCTTTACATTCCACGGCGCCTTTAGCAAAACTGTAGCATACTGCTTATAATTGCGCTTAGTGATTTTATTTATTAATGGACTAATTGATTGATTGATTTATTTATTTATTTATGGTTTGATTGGAGGATAGATTAATAAATCAATCAATAAGAATTTAACATCCGGTTCCTCGCGCCCTAAGGCAATGTCAGGGACTTATCTTGCAAACTCTGCAAAAAGAGGCACCAAAACGCCACTCGATGACGACTGAGTACACAAATACAGCAAGAGATAGATGATGTATCCATTGACACTGTACAATAGACTTGTGTATGCGCGATATGTGTGAGAATATGTGAAGACTATAATTTGGAATTTAGTCATAAATATCTCCGGCTATGAACTGTCTACAAACAGGATGAGATAATTTAGAGGTAAATCATTTATCGTAAATGGTTGTACTAATTATGCAATTTCCTTTCGCTCTTTCTGTAATCGTAGGACGCTATGTTTTCAGCTCCAATAATACGGAACTCTCTGCCACAAGATCTTCGATCTTGTAATTGTATTGGTACTTTCCTTGGCTAGCTAAAACCCATCTCTTTCCGCCATAGGTCTAAATTTTGACCTGCTTGCCTTGGATCTTGGACTTGCACTGTTTTGATCTCGCTTTTCCTTGTGGTCTCTGTGTACTTAGTCGTCATCGTGTGGTGCTTTGACGCCTGTTGGTGCAGAATCTGCAAGAGACGTCCCTGGCATTGCCTTATGGCGAGGAACCGGACCTTATATTCTTATTGATTGATTGATTAATTGATTGATTGAAATTGATGGTGTTCAGTTAATAGACTGGTTTAAACGCTGAGTAAGTACGTAATCGATGAATGATTTATGTTTGGTGAATGTGACCAATAGCTTTTTCTTTTTGCAAAGTCTTAATATTTTTGTCGACGGATCTTAAGTTCATAGATATATCCAATCATTTCACTAGAATAGTAAATGGATATTGAACTTTAGTCGCCTAGCGGTTTCCATGTATTTCTAGTTGCATAATGTATTATACATGGATTTCGACGAAGAGGCAAGTAAACAGAGTCGTCTGTTGTTTTCTGAACATTCCCTCCTGTGCTGTATAGCGGATGTATTCATCACTCGTTTATTCCAGACAACAGTCCATAAGACATTGCTCGATACAATGACAGAAACAAGAGAAAAAGACAGAGAATTACGTAATCCACATGTAAAGATAAAAAAGCTAAACATAAAACAATGATCAGCTTAGACAGAACCTTGACATGGAGGAAATAAGAGCATTACGAGACTCTTTGATACGTTTTAACAAACTAAACCGAGAGTTACATAACACTGTGTCAAATACCGGCAACCCCAGTAGATAGAAACATTTCAGTGACACTACTATATTTTGGGAAGTTAAAAAATGATTTAACTCATTTTATATAGCAGGACTTCATACGACTAAAAATTTAAAAACCTTCCACAAGGCTATATCATAGAAGCAAGAACAATAACTTCTAAATAATTTCAATTAAACAGAAATTGAGCGTAAGCCAAATTTTCTTTTAAGAACATTAGTACGATAGAATAAATTCCTTATCTCACGATTAATGTCTAAATCATCATGAAGATCATTCTGTATGATATGATCGAGATACCTAAAGCTGGATACAAATGAAAGCTCATGGTCATCAAGAACAAAATTCGGAAAGTTAGCACAAATAAATTTGCATTTGATAAGCGGACTAAATATCATGCAAACAGTTTTTTTGTGTTGCACATCATGTTGATTTCCCTGGTTGCAATCTCTAGCACATACAATAAGTGTTGCAGAGCACGCCAAGAGGGAGCCAACAAAACCATATCATCTGCATACTCTAAGACGCTCATGAATCTGTTCATGAAATAACAGCCTATACCAAACTGTGTAACTATTATTGAGCGCTGTAGCTTAGTTTTTATATAAGCTACCATCGGTTAACCGAGTTCTACAGTATATTACTTGTGAGATATACAGTAGGACGTTTACCTGAAGCTATTTACTGAGTTTAGTATGCTGGTCATATCTTTCTCTCTCTCTCTCTCTCACTCTCTCTCTCTCTCTCTCTTTCTTTCTCTCTATCTCTCTCTAGTGTTATTCCAAGTGGCAAATCCAAGGTACACAATTCTAATCTCAGTCTGCTGTCACTCAGCATACAGAACACTCCATCATCATCATCACCATCATCATCATCATCATCATCCCTTAAATCCCAGTTTAACCAGGGTCAGGATATGAAATAGACTTTCTCCAGTCCTCTCTGTCCCACATCATATCATCAGTCAATCACCTATTTTAATTACCGCTTCCCACGTCAGTTGTGGTCTACCTCTTTCTAGTTTAACATCCAGCTCTTCCCTCCTAACTCTCTTTACTACATCCTCATCTGCCTTTCTCACAATATTCATATAGAACACTCCATCAATCAAAAAGTCAATCCTTTCTCAAAAGGCTTCAATGTAGTCTGTGTAACATGAGAATAATCTCAATCTGTTTGTTTCCGTTATCTACCTCAGTTCTTACTTAGTCGCCTTTTACGACGCACGCATTTTACGGTTGATCTATTCTTCAGTGACTCGGACACAACACGTGAATGAGAATTACGGAGTTCAGCCATAATTCCTGCAAATTAATTGGTAGTAATTTGCCGGAATTGTGGCAGTAATTAATTATTATATTTCCTACCATTTTTGCACATTTCTAAGCTTGACTACTACAACTCATTATATATATATATATATATATATATATATATATATATATATATATATATATATATATATATATATACATAAAATATACATTTATATATATATATATATTTATATATATATATATATATATATATATATATATATATACATTTATATATATACATTTATACATATATATATATATATATTATATATATTATATATATTATTATTATATATATATATATATTATATATTATAATATAAATATTAGAGTATAAATTATACATTTGGTATGATGAGATATGAGAATACGAATGGCCACAGTGGATAGGTCTTCATGATTAACGACTTTCTGATACAGTTACGACTCTGCTTTGTGCGACTTGCGGTTAGATGGTGACTTAATTGGACATAACTATTTGCATCATCGCGGGAGTTCGTTTGCATCATCGCAGGAATTTGTAATTTGTAATTTTAATGTAACTTTTAAAACTATCTCTAACCCTAACCACTACCCTTTACCCTAACGCTAAACATATTCGTATGAAACTAACAAAATTTAGTAAAACTTCAAAGAATAAAAAGTGCCTCCAAACAAGATCCCGCAATGATGCAAATAGTTTTGTCCGTGTAAGTGATCATCTAGCCGCAAATCATTGTGCGGCTTTGTAACTGGTGCACGTGACTGAGACTAGACTGTTGAACTAGAAGGTCGTTTTATTGTTTAACTTTTTGTTTTCAGTCTGACGCAGCGGCATGCACCCTGAACGTTCTTGTCTAACCAGTGAAATTGTAACTTTATCGCGGCCAAAGTTTTCCGAAAGGGGACTACATTTTCAAAATATTAAAATGATGACCTTCTTTGGTCATCGTAATAAAATTGCTGTATTCATTTTCATATATAATGGTGAATAATGTTACTAAGTAATAACTCATAATAAATGGTAATAATAATAACTCATTACCCCATGAATAATGGTATATCATGTCAGATGATAGAAAGATCGTATGTAAGCACGAAGAGAAAGTGGAGGACAGGGAAGAGTGGAGGTGTTGTATACTGTAGGCCTGCTAGTAGGCAGTGCACTAAGAGAGAGAGAGAGAGAGAGAGTGAGATAGTACTGCAGCTTCTTGACTTCTGTAAATATTTCTAGTGATCCTCATATCCTTGGCATCATTATCTTACTCTTGTAGGGGATCCGTTAGGTTCTCTTATATTTTTGTTCGTATAGTTAACTCTCTTGCTAAACCTTTGAGGCATGATCCTATCGTTGATCAATGGAGTGCTCTTTAGGAGCTTGAACGGCTGAGCATCAGACCACAGACTGAGCTTTGAGTTTATAGTGCTCAATGTTTTCATGAACGACAGTAGCGCCCTAATTCTGTTGCTTATTCCTTGGATCTGCCATTTTGCAGATCAATAGCGAGACTTGAATATTGTAAACACGAAGATTGAAGCAAAGATATGGAACCTATTCTCCGAATTAAAATTATTTGCACAGCTGTAAAGCCAGTGTTAACGTCAGTTTCATCTCTGGAAAGCGATATCGGCACGGGCGAGCCCTGGATTTGAATTCACATATACTGATCCGTGGTCGGATATCTTAACCGACATCTCACATCTTACCAACATCGCCACTGGCTCCACCAGTAAGCGATAATCATTTGTAGGCATACGAATAACAATTTCAATCAATTAAGTCTACAACTGTATGCTTGTATAGTTTTGTGAACAGCGCACGTAAGTGTCCTACAAGTGGCTAAGATCGTTTTACAAAATCTGGTATTTCTGATCTTATGCACTGCACTAGCTGTATCGCTATCGGCTCGATAATTAACGCTTCTTCTATTGGAGTTAAGAAGTTCAATAAGTGCCGTCAGGATGAATTAATCATCTAATAAGATTGAGTGCATGTCGACAACGTGTACCTAATTTCAGAAATGTCCGTTTGTTTACGACACACTTAAAGATAGAGGAAAATCGTATTTACAGTCTTTGTGCACGTGATGTCAGCGCCCTAACTGGTTAGAACCGGCTACACTCTATTGTTTTACCAATAAACTGATAATTATAGAAGGCGAAGTAGAAAGTAATATTGACGATACTCACTTATAAAGCAATAAGCTTAAAGCTCTCTTCTAAAGCTGTTACGAAACTAACAGGACAAATATCTTGGTGTCGAGTAAAATCTAACAAAAAAGCAGCTTTCTTGTCTTATATGTTGTATCTGTGAAAGATTTCTGTAAAAACTTCATTGTATAATTTTAAAGTAGCTTTTTCCCCGTGTTGTGTTCTGGTTGTTTGAAGAATAGACCAACCGGTGACTGTACGTGTCGTAGAAGGCGACTAAAGCATTAAGATCCTAACCAACGTCAGAAAAGGCATTCGGTTGGTGTGCGCCTAGGCGCCAGAAATTGCACAAAATTTTCTAAACCAAATGGCAGAAAAATGAGGGATTAACTGATAATATGGCGTTGGGCTGAGAGGAAAGGAAAAGTCTATTCGTATCCCGACCCTATAGGTCAATTCGTATCGTATTTGTAGTTAAACTGGGATTAATGGGTAGATGATGACGATGGTGAAAGTAGCTTTTTAAATCGTTTCTGTAGTGTCTGGAGATTCTAAATCCACTAAGAAACTAACGTTAAACTTTTAGGCACTGAAAATATATTGCCAAAGAGCAGAGTATATATTATATTGTCTAGAGTAGCTGTTGAGAGTGGACTGGAGTAGCTCTTTACAAAATACCAAAGACTAATTTATTGATTGGCTGACTAGCTAATCGAGTGATTATTCTTTGATTGATGTATCGATTTTGCAATTTATTAATCGAGTGATTGATTGACGTATTGATTTAACATCGTCATATCATACCGACATCGGTTAGATACTCGATTTCGGGTAAGATACTCGACCGCGGATCAGTATGTGCGTAATCTTGGGCTCGCCCGTCACTGACATCGCTTTCGAGTGAGGAAACTGACGTTGATGTTAGCTTTACCAATTTTTAACGATTGGTTGATTCACTAATTGTCTGGTTATGAACTGAGTTATAAACTAATTAATTTTATTTAATGATTGATGGGTTGATCACTCAGTATTGGCTCACTTTGGCAGATCTATTATTATAATGATTTCTCGAAGGATCCACGCATTTTTGTAAAATAGAATTTTACAGCAAAATGTATCGATCCTTAAGTGATCGATTCAATTGATTGATTGGCTTCACTCTATCGTTATACCAATCAATTTATAATAGTAAGCGAAGTAAACAGCCTCAGTGACGTCCCTGACATCATCGTAGTATGAGGAAATGGACTTTAAACCTGGCTAGAGCCA
This sequence comes from Enchytraeus crypticus, assembly GCA_905160935.1. NCBI lineage: Eukaryota > Metazoa > Annelida > Clitellata > Enchytraeida > Enchytraeidae > Enchytraeus > Enchytraeus crypticus. Next base: position 674,966 of record CAJHZI010000458.1, read on the forward strand.
TTGGCGACGTCGGTAAGATACTCGACCGCGGATTGGTATGTGAGGGGTTCAAATCCTGGGCTCTCCCGTCACTGACATCGCTTTCGAGTGAGGAAACTGACGTTAACCTTAGCTTTAGCTTAGCTAGGGAAGGGATATGACGTAACGGTTAGAGTGTTCGCCTCGGATACAAGTGGCCTGGGTTCAAGCCCAGTTCAGTCAAGTAATGATGAATATCTCCTTGGGCCCATGGAAGGTTAATCTTGTATCGGAGCTTTCTGCGATTGCCGCTATCAATAGCAAAGATATGATTAACCATGGAAAGGATGAATAATAACCTGCCAGGAACCTGTAAAGCGGTCTCGAAGACTGGACACCATGACACGGCTATAGAAATTGTCGGGGGTTATTATTATTTTTTTACCAGCTTTTTACTTGTTATTACTATTGATTGCGCAGTGGGTCACTCCCACCCTGACGTGGTGGCTGCGGGATCAGCTCAGATGTCGCTGCTGAACACAAACAATCGTTTCCTGCACGAGAACATGGTAGAGCTCGCTGAGAGGCTCACCTCCACCCTGCCCCCCCAGCTCTCCGTCTGCTACTTCGTCAACTCCGGGTAAGCTTGCTGCCTTTGATAGGCTTCATGCCTTTGATAGGCTTGCTGTATTTGATTGGCTTGCTGCCTTTGGTAGGCTTGCTGCCCTTGATAGGCTTCAAGCCTTTGATAGGCTTCCTGCCTTTGATTGGCTTCCTGCCTTTGATAGGCTTGCTGCCTTTGATAGGCCTGCTGCCTTTGATTGACTTGCTGCCTTTGATAGGCTTGCTGCCTTTGATAGGCTACCTGCCTTTGATAGCCTTGCTGCCTTTGATAGGCTTCCTGCTTTTGGTAGGCTTGTTGCCTTTGCTAGGCTTGCTGTCTTTGATAGGCTTGCTGCCTTTGATTGACTTGCTGCCTTTGATAGGCTTGATGCCTTTGATAGGCTTGCTGCCTTTGATAGACTTTCTCTATTTGGTAGGTCTCCTGCCTTGCACAGTTAATTAGATTATTAGATAGGGCGTTGTTAACTAACCAATTGTTTTGATGGGGTTAACTAACCCAGCTTTTTAACCGTGTTAACTAACCCAAAGTTATGACAAGGGTTACTTAACCCTCATTTGAGGAACTGGAGGTTAAATAATCATTGCATTCATAGCATTGATTGATTGAGTGAGTGATTGATTGATTGTTTGTTTGTTTGATTGTAGATATGTAGTGAATGATTGATTGATTGATTGATTAATTGTAGATCAGAAGCGAATGATCTAGCTCTTAGACTGGCTCGTGCTCACACTGGTCATGAGGACGCCGTAGTACTCGATCAGTAAGTACAACCTGTACTTTCATTAAATCAGTAAGTACAACCTGTACTTTCATTAAATCAGTAAGTACAACCTGTACTCTCATTAAATCAGTAAGTACAACCTGGACTCTCATTAAATCAGTACGTACAACCTGTACTTTCATGAAATCAGTAAGTACAGGAGGTGCATCTGAGCTGTATTATCACCAAATCATTGAATTGATTGATTGATCAATTGATTGATTGATTGTTTGATTGATCAATTGATTGATTGATTGATCAATTGATAGATAGATTGACAATTGATTGATTGATCAATTGATTGATTGATTGATCAATTAATTGATTGATCAATTAATTGATTAATTGATTGATCAATTGATCAATTGATTAATTGATTGATCAATTAATTGATTAAGTGATTGATTGATCGATCAATTGATTGATTGATTGTTACACGCAGTGCGTACCACGGTCACACAACAGCCGTTATGGATCTCAGTCCATACAAGTTCAACGAGCATGGAGTTAAGAAAGACTGGATACATGTCGTACGTGTCCCTCTATCTCTTTCTCTCACTGTCTTTGTCTCTCTCTCTATCACTCTTTCTCTCTGTATCTCTCTGTCTCTTTCTCTGTCAGTCTCTCTCTATCTCTCACTCTTTTCTTGCTCTGTCTTTCTCTCTCAGTATCTCTCTCTCTCTCTCTATCTCTCTCTCTCTGTCAGTCTCTCTGTCTCTGTCAGTCTCTCTCTCTTTCTCTTTCTCTCTCTCAATTTATTTATCTCATACACACTTCAAAAGATTGAGTGCAGACTTATTTAATAAGAACCTTAGGTTGCTTGAAGACTCTTTTTAAATCTGCTCTGACTACAATCTGCACAACGACTGATAAAAAGTAATCTGCAAAACAATCTGCGAAAAGGCAATTATTTCTAATGATCATGGAGACGAGGAAAAAACGAAAATATCCGACATCGTAACTTCTACAGAAAACTTTGTAGCAGGTACTGATAGGCCTACGTCATATGCACAAGTAAACCTATAAAATAATCTCACAATTGTTTTTGTCAAAAATATTCAATTGATAAAAAGTATCCATTTGGTTCCATTCTGTTAGCGATACAAGGAATACTACGGCTCATTTCGTTGAACGGGGCTTATATAAATCCATTTAATTAAATCTATATAATTATTTAATTCTGAGGAAGGCAACGGGAAACCACCTCAGAAGCCATACTTTTCCCTAGCTATAGGCTACATAAGGTATCGATAAGGAATAGACTTTGTGAAGGAATTAACTTTTCGATCTAAGGAGCGCTCTTATGGAACGAGAAAGCAGACTTTGAATATGAATATGTACCTTGAACCTGTCACTTGGCAGTGCACTGAAGAGAGAGAGAGAGAGAGAGAGAGAGAGAGAGAAAGAGATGTAATTCTAACAGTGTATGTAGATACATGTACTATGTACATGTATATGTGTATGTACATGTGTATGTACATGACTTGTGTGTATAGATACATGTGTATGTACATGTATATGTGTATGTACATGTGTATGTACATGTACTTGTGTATAGATACATGTACATGTGTATGTACATGTGTATGTACTTGTACTTGTGTGTATAGATACATGTGTATGTACATGTATATGTGTATGTACATGTGTATGTACATGTACTTGTGTATAGATACATGTACATGTGTATGTACATGTGTATGTACTTGTACTTGTGTGTATAGATACATGTGTATGTACATGTGTATGTACATGTACTTGTGTATGTAGATACATGTACACGTGTATGTACATGTGTATGTACATGAACTTGTGTGTATAGATACATGTGTATGTACATGTGTATGTACTTGTACTTGTGTATTTAGATACATGTACACGTGTATGTACATGTGTATGTACATGTACTTGTGTGTATAGATACATGTGTATGTACATGTGTATGTACTTGTACTTGTGTATTTAGATACATGTACACGTGTATGTACATGTGTATGTACATGAACTTGTGTGTATAGATACATGTGTATGTACATGTGTATGTACATGTACTTGCGTGTATAGATACATATAGTTTATCTTGTATTATGTTGATACATGCAGGTACCTAACCCAGACACATACAGAGGTAAATACACTGATCTCACTCATCCGGGTCATGACCTTGCTGAACTCTATGCTAATGAGGTCGAGGTGAAGGTCAAGGAAGCTCAAGGTCAAGGTCGTAGTATAGCGGCTTTCTACGCCGAGTCGCTGCAGAGTTGTGCCGGGCAAATAATACCACCGCCCGGCTACATGAAGAGAGTTTATAGGTACATATACACATACATGTTTATAGGGCATATACACATACATGTACACATGCACACACACATACACACAGACACACACACATACACTGCAGATTTGTGTGGGTCAAATTATACCACTATCTGGTAACGTGAAGAGAGTTTTTAGGTACACTTACATACACACACATGCACACACATACACACACATGCTCAAACACAAACACATACCTAGACACAATTACACATGTACAGACATACACTGCAGAGTTATGCTGATCAAATACCACCTCCACCTGGTTACATGTGCTTGAAGAGAGTTTACAGGCACACACGAACGCACGCACACGTGTACATATAAACCTACGTGTAATATTGCTCATACCTTGTGCAGACACATTTTTAGCTGTGTTTTTAAAGTTTATAATGACGACTTTTCTTTTCGTCGTATGTAAACAAGGGTAAATGTCACACACGTGACTTTTACTCGTGTTGTGTTCGGGTTGCTGAAGAATAGAATAGACCAATCGTGGATTGCTCTTATCGTAAAGATCCAAACCAACGTCAGAAAGAACATTCGGTTGGTGATCGCCTAGGTTCCAGAAATTGCTATAAAAATTTCTAAAGCAAATGGAAAAGATTTTACGGTGTGGACAGAGAGGAATTTAGATGATCTGTGTTAATCCTGACCCTAGTTAAATTGGGATTCAAGGGAAGATTATGATGATGATGGTTGCACACATTACAACCGCACGTGCTAGAGTTTTCTTGCTTAGTGGTTGTTTTGTAGTTTTCGTTATTTGACTATGTTCTCCATGGTATTAGTAGTCGATATGTTTTATTAAAGTTTTATTAAATCATTTTTGTCATTATTAATATTGGTTCCCCGTGTTGTGTCCGGGTCTTTTAAAGAATTTGACCAACTGGTGACTGCACGTGTCGTAGAAGGTGACAAAAGCACCACTAAGATCCATAGATCTGACGTTGGTCAGAAAGGGCATTCGGTTGGTGAGCGCATAGGCTTCAGTAATTGCCACAAAACTTAAAGGAATGGATAAACTTCTAAAAACTGGAGAAAGTCTATTCGTATGCCGACCCTGGGTAAACTGGGATTTAAGGAAAGAAGAAGAAGATGATGATGATGATGTCATTATTAATACTGACAAAAAAGATTTAATGATACTATTAAACTGACATCTCAATTGTTCATCATGTAATGCCTTACACATCTTATATTTTGGTATCTGCAGTTGTATACGCAAGGCTGGAGGTGTGTGTATAGCGGATGAGGTGCAGGTGGGTTTTGGACGAGTGGGGAGCCACTGGTGGGCATTTGAGCTGCAGGGACCTGGTAACACTCTCATAATCTAGAATAGTATATAATTAACGTTCAATAGACTGAATTGAGTATATCATTCAAAGGCATCTCTATAGTTTACAACAATTAGTAAAACAATTAATATACAATAACATACACATAATAACCAGCACCACAATATCAAGAAACTGATCAGACGTAACATAGCTTATACTATTCGGTTGAATAATTATTCATAGCAGTGCCCAGCTGTTCTCAGTAATTACATGTCGATGTAATGAAAGTTTACTCATATATCTGCTTACGCTACTCAGTATATGAATCTTTATTTGCACCATCAAAACGTGGTAGCAAGTTACATGCAATAAACAAAAAATACCAACAGTGCATTAGAACAAACATAACTGCGTTGAAAATAAATAAATAAAATAAAATAAAGGTTAAAACATATAGCATAGATGTCCTAATTATCTACTAAATGCATGGCTAGTTAGACCTTTCGCATTATTCATACATATATTTCTTAATTAAAATTATAGTTTGGCTTTTACAAGCCTTCATGACCAAATTACAGTTACGTTTTATGTATCTTTTGAATGTCTTACTGATTACCACAATCTCATGTAGGGAGAGAACTCTAAGGCTCCGTTAAATACTTGTAATTCTCTAAATATGTGCATTCTGTGAATGTAACTAGTAACTAGACGAATAAAATAAAATAAAGTACTGTAAAATTTGGCATATCAATTGACAATGGTAACCTTGTGTCCATATTGGCTGAAGCCAATGGCGAAGACAGTAATATACTGGACCGAAGATCAGTATGTGCGGGGTTCAAATCCTGAGCTCGCCCGTCACTGACATCGCCTTCGAGTGAGGAAACTGACGTTAACCTTAGCTTTAGCTTTTTAGCTTTATCATATACTGTGGTCAATACTTCTGTGTAGCATCTAATTATATATTTGACTGAATCTGTGATTTTTTGATTCAATATTGGATTAATTATTTAATTGATTCATTCATTTATTAACTGATTAATGAATTTTATCAATCAATTTTATTGATTGGTTAACGTACTGAATGAATTAATTTCTAGATGCTATACCGGACATTGTAACGATGGGCAAGCCCATGGGTAATGGTCATCCTGTGTCAGCTGTTGTCACCACGCCTGAAGTTGCTGCAAGTTTTGCCGCCAATGGAATGGAGTACTTCAACACGGTAGTGCTAAATGATTGAATTAAATTTTTATGTACACAGTTGATTCTTTCATTAATTGTACTAGTTTCTAGTGTACTCAGTTAATTCTTCAATTAAATGTACTAGTTTTTTATAATATAATTAATTATTTTTACCCATGTTGTGTCCGAGTTTGCTGAAGAATAGACCAACCGTGGACTGGACGTGTCGTAAATGGCGATAGAGAATTGAGATCCAAACCAACCACGGAAAGGGCATTTGGGTGAGAGCGTTTAGGCTCCAGCTAAAAAAATTCTAACCCCGACCCTAGTTAAACTGAGATTAAAGGGATGTTGATGATGATGATGGATGATGATGATGATGGTGGTGGTGGTGTTGGTGGTGGTAGTGATGATGATGATGATGATGATGATGATAATGGTGAAAATGATGATGATGATGATGATGATGGTGGTAGCGGTGGCGGTGGCGGAGATGGTTTGGCTTTGACTTCATAGTGTTCGATGTTGTAACGATTGATGTTGATCTAACTTGACAGTAACTTTTTAATGTAATTGCACCTCATTATATTGTTACAATTCGTTGACTTATTTTGATAATTAAATTAATTGTTATTTATTAAACCAGAGTGTCTCTCTATGTTAATAGATATATTATTGATTATATGATGATTGCGATTTTGACTGAAATATTTATTTTGTTATTAATTCATGCTGTATATATATATTATTATTAATTCATGCTGTATATATATTATTATTAATTCATGCTGTATATACAGTCATGGCCAAAAGTTTAGCACCGATGAGCATTATTCACTAAAAATTTGTATAATGTGCCTTAGTAACAATATTTCCCAAGTGAAAATCGGTCAATCACTAGAAACAAGATGCTGGGCTGTCACTTGTTACTAAATACACTTGTTTGATTAATACAATGATTATTTGCTTGAGTGATTAGTGTCTGGCATGATACACCCTCTGTGAACCAGGCAAGGTAAATATTCCAGTTTGCAGACGTCCAGCCAGAGACTGTTCAAGCGTAGCCGTAGACTTCACCAGTGACCGTCAAGTAACTTGTTGGTTGTTAGGAAGTTATTGTCTGTTACGTAACTGAACTCTGGTTCACTATTTGGTACTTACGCCCTCTTTTGGCAGCCCAGCTTATGTATGTATCTCTCTCCTACTGGTCATTTGATAAATCGACTTGAATAGTTCACAGTATAGGACAGGAGTTAAGCCATTTATTGAATTATCACTAGAATTCCCTTGTAGTAGCAAAACAACTTAGTTTTTGACATTTTGCATACAATATTATACTCATAAGGTAATAGATTTGAAATTGTATCAGCACAATGGGAAAATCCAAAGAAACTTCTCCTATAAAGCGTGCACAAATTGTGGTACTGCATGAGCAGAACAGGTCTCATAGTGAGGTAGCTAGACGTTAACACATAGCCAAGTCGAGAGTGACTCGAGCTATAGCGAGAATGAATGAACTGAGGTGCTATAAGTCTCGCAGAAGGTCTGGACGTCCGCGCATCACCTCGCCTCGCACTGACAGAAAAGTCCGACGTGTTGCTACAGCGCATTCAACCTGGTCATCAGCGTAAATTGCTTCTCAAGCACGATCAGCAGTAAGTGGCAGGACTGTGAGAAGACGTCTTCTAACTGAATTCAACCGACCATCGCGACGCCCAGCAAGGAAACCTCGCCTGACCGCCAAGAATATCAAGGATCGCCTGAGGTTCTGTAGAATCTACCGTCACTGGACGTGTGATAATTGGACGAAAGCTCTCTTTTCGGACGAATCAACGTTCTCGCAGTTCAGATCCTACATCAGAAACGTGCGGCGTCCAGCAAATCAACGGTATAACACCCGCTATGTGATACCGTCTGTGCGGCAAGCACCAACAATAATGGTCTGTGGAGCTTCTCAGGAACTGGTAGAGGTGGCCTATGGTTTATGCCGAAAAATACTTCGATCAACGGACACAAATATCTATCAGTTTTGCAAGATAAACTATTGTTAAACATGGAATTGCTTAACTGTTCAATATTTCAGCATGATAGAGCGCCCTGCCATCCGTCAGCCATTGTTACCAACTGGCTCACAGAACAAGGTGTGGAGGTCCTTGGACCTTGGCCTGGGTCCAGCTCAGATCTCAATCCTATTGAAAAACTGTGGGTTTGCATGAAACAGAAGGTAGCAGCAATGAATCCGTCATCTGAACAAGAACTTATTAAAGCAATTAAGCGAGTGCGGACTAGCGAAATAACACCCGAGTACTGTCGCAATCTTGTGCATTCCATGCCTGACCGGATTAAAGCAGTCATTGCAAACAAAGGAAGGCACACCAGATACTGAGACTAGTGAAAATATGGATGTAGTACATTGACATTTAATAAACATAAACAGTAGTTGCTTTACTTTTAGCACGTCTGGCGCTACAGATTAATGTATGGCAAGTTTAGTGTATTTATCTAATCGGTGCTAAACTTTTGGCCATGACTGTATATATTATTATTAATTCATGCTGTATATATATATATATATTATTAATTCATGCTGTATGTATATTATTATTAATTCATGCTGTCTATATATATTATTATTAATTCATGCTGCATATATATATATATATATATATATATATATATATATATATATATATATATATGTATGTATGTATATATATATATATAATATATATATAATATATATATATCTATATATATATATATATATATTATCTATATATATATATATATATATATATATATATATTATTTTGGACCTCGTATAACTTGTATGTAATATAGTAGTGGCGTGTGAATCTGAAATAAACATAAACTCTCTGTGTTGTTGTTGTTGTCATCAGTACGGTGGTAACCCTGTCTCGTGCGCTGTGGCGCAGGCAGTGCTGGATGTGATAGAGAAAGAGAGACTAAGGGAACACGCGCTGGATGTAGGCGCCTATCTCGTGCAGAGATTGACGGGACTGAGAGATAAATACGAGATTGTAGGAGATATCAGGTGTGCCTTTGGATGATTGCAATTATTCTAGAGATCTTAGCGATTAATCTAGATATCTTAGAGATTAATCTAGAGATCTTAGAGATTAATCTAGAGATCTTAGAGATTAATCTAGAGATCTTAGAGATTAATCTGGAGATCTTAGAGATTAATCTGGAGATCTTAGAGATTAATCTAAGATCTTAGAGATTAATCTGGAGATCTTAGAGATTAATCTAGAGATCTTAGAGATTAATCTGGAGATCTTAGAGATTAATCTAGAGATCTTAGAGATTAATCTGGAGATCTTAGAGATTAATCATAATAATTAGTAATCTTTAAATGACTTAATAGCGTCTAAAACGTCACGAAGTTCTAAATGACAGATTCTGCGGTAAAACTCTCGTGAGTTCGAATCCAAGCCGCGCTGATCTGAGAGTAAAAATCTCGGACATTCACTGGACTAGTTACACGGAAAATGGACTAAATTGCCTAATGTTTTAAACATTTTGTATTGAAATTGATAGATATCAACATAGTTGATCATTTCACTATACTGCTTGTTTACTTTAATCTAAGTATGTTTAATCTAATTGATGAGCCAGTACAACTGGGTGATTGACTGACTAATCTAATTGATGTAATAGGGTTACTTACTGGTCAATGTAATCGATTTATTGATTCCTGTACAAAACTCTCCTATATAAAAAAAATTATGATATTATCATATAGTTTTATTAGTACTATATGGATAGATTTTATTTCGCGAAAACTATACTGTGTAGGCGTTATTGTCTTATGCTTATCAAAAATGTAAAACAGCCTTTAAGCAATTGTTTTTAAAATATTTTAGAATACTCTGTGAGTATGCTATTGGGTCTAGAGTAAGTAAACTAATTTTTATTCCCTGATTTGTATATAGGACAAACTTTTGAAATTTGTCCTATTCACAAATTCATAATTTCATTTTGTTCAGAAAATTGATTGTCTAGATTTATTCTATAACTCATTGATTTATGTACTTATTGATTAACTCGTCGATTGATCGATGTAACTTTTTAAAATAATAAATTCATTTTCTGATTGATTGATCTATCTGCTGCTATCAGCTGCTCCACGTATGTAGGCTATTTTCCTATGAATAGGACTACACGACATTATTGTTGTTGATTCGGTTTACAACAACATCCCATATCTTGGGATGTTGTTGTTGTTGTAACTTTTGTTGTTGTTGTCTTGGATATTTTTCTTGTTGCTTTTATTTATTTATAAATTGATTTTCTGATCGACTGATTGACTGATTGAGATTCTGATTTTTTGATGCACAGAGATAAGATCTACATAACTTTTGATTCATAAATTGATTTTCTGATCGACTGATTGATTGATTGACTTGCTGATTGATTGATGCACAGAGATGCGATCTACATAATTGATTCATAAATTGATTTTCTGATTGACTGATTGACTTGCTGATTGATTGATGCACACAGAGATAAGATCTACGTAACTTATTGATTCATAAATTGATTTTCTGATTGACTGATTGATTGATCGACTTGCGGATTGATTGTTGCACACAGAGGCTGTGGATTGTTCGTAGGAGTTGACTTGGTTAAGGACAGAGCGAGCAGAGCTCCCGCTACAGCAGAGGCTGAGCACATCACCTACAGGTACCACGAATCTCTTCTCTTTTTCATTTCTCTCTCTCTCCTCTCTTTTCTCTTCTCTCTCTTCTCTCTTATCTTTCCTCTCTTCTCTCTCCTCGCTCTCTCTTCTCTCCTCTCTCTCTTCTATCTCTTTTCACTCTCTCTCTCTCTTTTTTCTCTCCTCTCTCTCTTCTTTCTCTCCTCTCTCTCTTTTGTCTCTCCTCTCTCTCTTCTCTCCCTCTTTTCTCTCTCTCTTCTTTCTCTCTCTCGCTCTCTCTTCTCTGACTCTCTCTCTCTCCGCCTCTCTCTCCTATCTCTCTCCTCTCTCTCCTTATTTTTATGGATGAGAAAGATCTGTCGTACATACACTTCGAATAAGTGATATTATCTGTTTAGTAATTGTTTGTTTGACTGACTGATTGAGTGGTTGACAGATTGATCGATCGATCGATTGTTTGATTGAGTGATTAATTGATTTCTTGATTGATTTCTTGATTGATTTCTTGATTGATTGATTATTTGATCGATTGATCGATCCATTGCTTGATTTATTGATTGACTAATTGACTGATCGATCCATTTGCTTGATTGATCGCTCCATTGCCTGACTGATTGATTGATCGATTGATTGATTGATTACAGCTTGAAGAAGAGGTACATTCTACTGAGCGCTGACGGACCCAGACGTAACGTACTCAAGTTCAAGCCACCGATGTGCTTCAGTAGAGACAACGTTGACGAGGTCGTCACCGCCCTCGATGACATCATGTCCTCCTTGTCCAGTGCTGTCACTGCGTCCAGAGACGTCCTCAACACTGGGGTACATGGTAACGCTGATAGTTGTGACGGTGTTAGGGCTAAGATGGCGAGGAAGAATGGAGTGGAGGGGGAACAGGGTAGTAATGGTAGTGGAGGGGTTCATACACTGGAGGGGAGGGTGAATAGTCAGGTAGCAGTTGTGCATGGCAAATCATAAGATTACCTTATAATTGTGTAATTACCATTTTTGTAGTTACTATTGTGTAATTACTATAGTGTAATCACTATTGTGTAGTTACTATAGTGTAATTATTGTGTAATTATCATTGTGTAGTTACTATTGTGTAATTACTATGGTGTAATTATTGTGTAATTACCATTGTGTAGTTACTATTGTGTAATTACTATAGTGTAATTATTGTGTAATTACCTTTGTGTAGTTACTAGTGTGTAATTATTGTGTAATTACCATTGTGTAACTACTATGGTGTAATTATTGTGTAATTACCATTGTGTAGTTACTAGTGGGTAGTTACTATAATGTAATTATTGTGAAATTACTATTATTTTGTAGTTACTATTGTGTAATTATTGTAGTGTAATTATTGTGTAATTACTGTTATGTAGTTACTATTGTGTAGTTGAGGAAGGCAATGGGAAACCACCTCAGAAGCCATATTATTCTCAAGCTATTGGCTGCATTAAGGTATAAGCATATGCATGAAATAAGACATAGACATTTGTGAAGGGATTAACTCGTTAATCGATAATGTGCTCTTTATGGAGCTTGAAATACAAGCATATGCATGAAATAAGACATAGACATTTGTGAAGGGATTAACTCGTTAATCGATAGTGTGCTCTTTATGGAGCTTGAAAAGCAGCTTGTGAGTAGGAATATGTTCATTGGACCTGCGTTGTGGCAGAACACAAGAGACAGAGAGAGAAGAGAGATTGTGTAGTTGCTATTGCATAATTACAATTTTGTAGTAACTATTGTGTAATTAGTTATGTGTATTTTAATTACCAAAGTATTAGCTATTTAATGTGTATATTAGGCGCTACTGTGTCATTATACATAGAGCGAGCGGCGCTTTATTATACACTTATACACTTATCGAGTGATTTATTACATATATTTATTGAGTGATTGATTGATGAAAAATCAAGAAGTGTTTAATAATGTATTGTAATGTAGGAATGCCTCGTGATGAGGCAAACCAGACGTTGTTAATTACTGTTAGGCTTAGTTAATTAATTAATTAGGCTGTGATGTTATCGGTTTGGTGTTCCAGTGCAAGACAGGCGCAAACAAATTAGAGATAGTAATAGAACCGAACCGAAGCCTGAAAATTTAGAAAGTTTCTATCTCTAGTTAAAATCCAGCTCTCGTCCATCCTCGTGATGAATAATCTCTCAAGAGATGAAACTGACGTTAAACTAGGGTTTGGTTTAGTCTGCAAGTAGTATTGAGCTATTAATATTGCTGCTGTATCAACGGTTCAGTATTTTCAGTTCTTGCATGTGATGAAACATTTTCACAAATGTTATGCTAAGTGTTTGTAAGCGGTTCTGTGAACCGGGACAAATCAGAAAATATGTCTGACTTGATTTAAGCTGCGCTTGAATAGGCCTAGTTCATGATATAGGCTGCGCTTGAATAGGCCTAGTTCATGATTTAGGCTGCGCTTGAATAGGCCTAGTTCATGATTTAGGCTGCGCTTGAATAGGCCTAGTTCATGATTATGGCAGCGGTTTATTAGCGGTTTAACCTTTCATGATTTGAGGGTGTGGTTTGGGGGTGTACTAGGCCTAGTTCATTTAGGCTGCAGTTTACTAGGCCTAGTGCATGATTTAGGCTGCGGTGTACTAGGCCTATTTCATGATTTAGGCTGCGGTTGACTAGGCCTATTTCATTTGATTACAATATTAATACATGGTCGGATGGTCGAGTTGTTAGATTGTTGATCTTCAACATAATGTTGTCGGAGTTCAATTAGGATATAAACCTTCAGTTGGCTTTATTTTCAAACATCTGACTGTATAGCAGTTCTACTGTAAAATATTACTATTTATTATGGCTGGTTTATTGTTTGTTCAGAATTATTATTTGTATTTCCTGGTATGTTATTGGTAGCAGTTCTTAAATGCATTTAGTTTAATTTTCATTCAAATGCCTGAAATTCTTGTGTTGTGTTCGGGACACTGAAGACCTACCGTTAACATACCCTTGTCGTAAGAAGCGAGAAAGAAAAACCGAGAAGAGCAAGGGGATTCATCTCAGAAGCCATTTTCCCGAAGTTATGTAGTACGTGTAGTACATATGGGTAAGGCATAGCCTTTTATGAATGGATTAACTTGTTGATCTATGGAGTGCTCTACATGGAGCATGAAAGCAGACTCTGAGTAGGAATGTGTACCATTATTGGACCTGCCATTTGTCAGAACACTAGAGAGCTTAACTGAAACAAAAAACATGTATAGATAAAACTAAAAAGCTAATGATAAAGCTAATGTTAATGTCAGTTTCCTCACTCGAAAGCGATGTCAGTGACGGGAGAGCCCAGGATTTGAACCCCGCACATACTGATCCGCGGTCGAATATCTTACCGACATGGCCCCTGGCTCCAGCCTCAGTTGGCCCATTATGCTTAGCTGTGTTCTGGCGGCCTATAACGTTGTGCATGTTAAGTTTGAGACAACCTTCGCATTGCTTTTAAGTGAGAACCGAGCGTAACATTTGTATTTTATTGTATTGCATTTCTGTTTTAAATAATAAAAAATGAATAAAACGTAAGTTCTATAAATAATTATAGTGTTGTGCAGTTATTGAATTGCTAATTATTCATATACTGTACTAGTTACACTTTAGACGCTGTTGTACTTGAACGTTTTACTTGCTCTCTTGCTATTCAGTCAGTTGTTAGTATTTTTGCTATTTTACTTTGCATCAGTATTCAATCGGAACTACTTGCAGACTTTTTGCTTGAAATATTCTTTAGATATGCCTGTATATCATTTTCATATCAAACTTATACAGTTGTTGTATTAAACCTTATGTATTCATTTTGTGTACTGCTGATCGTTTCTTTTAATAAAAAACTGTAAATCATGTTTAGAATAATCACAGGCTTTCTTTTTGAAGGGCTAGGCTATACAGAAGGGCTCGATGTAACATTTATCCCCCTCCTGACACATTTGTTTCAGTAGCTAGCTTCTTGTTTAGTAGGAATAGCGACCTTCTTATTAACTAAAATAGAGAACTTACTATTAAAAGCTTGTTTTGACGAGATGAGGATGAAAATGGACTTTTAATAACTTGATTTCTTGTCGTTGCAGTAAAATATCATGAAAATAGACTCTAATTTCTTTTTATCATCGTTGCAGTATTAGTAAACTATCATGAAAATGTTCTTTTAATACCCTTATTTAATTTCTTTATAGTATTAGTAAAATATCATGAAACAGGACTTTTAATACCTTTATTTATTCACGTTGCAGTATCAATAAACTATAATGAAAATGAACTTTTAATATCTTAATTTATTCTCCTTATAGTATTAGTAAAATATCATGAAAATAGACTTTTAATAGCCTATCTTTGTTTATTCTTGTGCACTATTAGTAAAATATCAACTTATCTGTGAGTAGACATTTTATTAGCCTGCTTATGAGCTTGCATGTGTGTCTGTCTACTTGTATGTTTGTATTCGCACTGTTTGTAAGTGTACGTCAGTGTACGCTTGCTTGTATGCCTACGTCAGTATAATTCTGCTGGTTACCATCCTCTTTTATTAAATATTTTATTGTGTTGATTTTGTGAACTTAAAATATTACAAATTCTTTTCGCAAATTATGATATCTTCATTTTATGATGACTTTCCTCGTCATAAGCAGCATCCCCCAAGAAAATGGTGTATAACATCAAGAAGGAGTATTGCTGGGTGATTTTAGGTAAAAAGCTGCTAAAGCTAAGGTTAACGTCAGTTTCCTCACTCGAAAGCGATGTCAGTGACGGGCAAGCCCAGGATTTGAACCCTGCACGTACTGATCCGCGGTCGAATAACTTACTGAGTTCGTCACTCACTCCAGCCAGGGTTACACTCGTATGAGAGACATGAAGAGGAAAGCGGAAAACAGAGAAGAGTGGAGGCGTTATATATCGTGGCCCTGCCAGTAGGCAGAAGAGAGAGACGACTTTCAAGTCACAGATATATATATATATAATATATATATATATATTATATATATATATATATATATATATATATAATATACAGATATATTTGCGTCAGTATATATATATATATATATATATATATTATATATAATTATATCTATAATATATACAGATATATATATAAATATATTTATATATATATATTCTGTATATTATATTATTAATATATCTCTAGATATAATATATATGTATATTAGATATATAAGATATATATATATATATATATATATATAATATACACACATATATATATATATATATATATATATATATATATATATATATATATATATATACAGATCTATACGAGACAATCGAGTGAGAGGTAGGCTGGGCTGGCAGTATGTTGGTAAGTTGTCAGACTGCGGATTTAAACCCTGCAGGAGCAGAGCTCAAAATTTAGTGCCACTTCACTGGCACACGTTCAATCAGGATACCGATGTTAAATCAGGCCAAGAGTCTTTAGCCATCTAGACGAGCTATTTCATAACAACGACTAGTGACTTTGCTTATTTAGAATTTATAAGTAAACTGTTGCCTAGACCAGACTAACGAATAAAATTGTCATTTAAACAATGCATAAATAACAGCAATTTAGATACTCTGGCTGGAGCCAGTGGCAAAGTCGGTAAGGTACTCGACCTCGGATCAGTAGGTGCGGAGTTCAAATTCTAGGCTCGTCCGTCACTGCCATCGCTTTCGAGTGAGGAAACTGACATTAACCTTCGCTTTTAGCTTTTTACTCTCAGATTTCTGTTCTAAAACTTGCTACACCGAATTTAGCGCCTATTTCAGCGTCCACGCCTCGGGTCTATAGGACAGAGCTGGACTGAGCCGGTAGCATATCAGTACTTGATAGCCTGCAGATAAATAATTAATTGTAATAATAATAGCGGTGTAATGGCCGGTGTCCGGTCTTCGAGACCTCTTTACAGGTTCCTGGCAGGTTATTGTTACCCCTTTCCATGATTAATCATTTCTTTGCTATTGATAGCGCCAATCGGCAGCAAACTTCGATACAAGATTAACCTTCCATGGGCCCGAGGGGATATCTATCATTACTTGACTGACCTGGGCTTTGAACCCAGGCCACTTGTATCCGAAGCGAACACTCAAACCGTTACGCTATAACCCCTCCACAGAATAGACTCGAGCTCAAATCCAGTGCTTGCCTCTCCATTCGATAAGCTTTCTCGTAACAGATATGTAACATTAAACTTGGCTTTAAATGCTTGTAAAAACCTGCAAAACAGTATTAATATCAGTTTCATCTCTCGAATGCGATATCTGTGACGGGAGAACCCAGGATTTTAACCCACACATACTGCTCCGCGGACGGATGTCTACCGACATCGCCACTAGCTGGAGCCAAGTTGTAAGCTCTTAAGATGAGCAGATATGAACATTTGGCACGCTATTCGACAGCGGATTGGTAGGTGCGGGGTTCAAATTCGGAGTTCTCCACGTCACTGACATGCTATTGAGCAGGGATCAGACGTTAAACTTGGCTTTTTTAGATTTGAGATTAAAAAGCAACAAATTCGCCACACCATAATCAAATATTCAAAATAATCTATTGGAGATCTACGAAATAAAATTAAATAAAAATATCTATGTTTATCTACAACTAAAATTTAAAAAAGAAAATTGCTCAAACAGGTCACTTACCTACTATTAAATACAAGCTGATTAAGAAAAACTACATAACTAAACTCTACGAATTCTTTAAAAATTCTATAAAACTGTACGAATTCCTTAAAAATCTGTGGAATAGGGTTTAGCGCAATGGGTTTAGTTGCTTGTCAATTATCGAAGTTAAGCTTGGTTAATACTTTGTGGGTGACCACCTTGGAAGACGGAGTGTTGACAGCTTAGGAAAGAAAAATCCCAGGGTGATGAACGGTTATTCTTAAATCTGTGCCAGCTGCAATTGATGCGCCATCAACAAGCAACGATTATTAATAATCATGGAGAGGAAGGAGGAAATGGGCCTTAAACAAGCATCCGTGCTTCCTGACCCAGTGTGCCGTTATGTTTTTGAGAGCTCGGTGGTTTATAAGACTCAAAGTGACACATGTGTTAAATTTCACTTTTGCAAGCTTTAAATAGATTTAATGTTACTAGAATTCACTCGACAATCATTACACAGACAGGCATTTGGTACGGTAACGCAGTAGAAAGTTCAAAGGGGTATGAAGTTCAAACATTTGACACAAATTACAATCCTTTCTGAACGTAGTATAACCGCCGTGACTTTTACAAGATTATCATTAAAATAAGGTGCGCACCTTGAACAATGTACACGCTAATAATGTTGCTAATAATGTACAAGCTAATAATGTGCTTATATTAATGTATGATCAGTGTGAATATTCGTGATAGGTCAACTTCATTCTACACCAAGACCCGTTCATTCAGCACAAGATACTGCACTTGTGCATACAGTATGTGAAATAGAAAATACGTCCCACTGCGCTAAAAAGAAGAACACTGACGTGTAGTTACTGGAAGATTGTGAGAATATCACGTATTTTAAAATAACACAACGTGTAATCGTTCAATTGGGGTTCGCACATCCAAAATGACATCAAAGTTTTTTACGATAGGCTCAAATGAAGAAAACAAAGAGTTCAAATGATACAAACAATCATCATCATCATCTTCCCTTGAATCCCAGTTTAACTAGGGTCGGGATACGAATAGACTTTCGCAAGTCCTCTCTGTCCTACATCATACAGACAATCAGTCATTGGTTGCATCAGTCAAATGACGCAAACAGAGAGTTCAAATGATGCAAACAGAGAGTTCAAATGATGCAAACAGAGAGTTCATACGATGCAAACAGAGAGTTCAAATGATGCAAACAGAGAGTTCAAATGATGCAAACAGAGAGTTCAAATGATGCAAACAATGAATAGAAATGATACAAAGAGTTCACATGATGTACAATTGATGCCTCAAACCATAAATAAACAGCTTCAATCAATGACTACTGACTAAACAACTTAGACCGAATAATGTTACATAATATTTGCCTAGTAAATATATAATAATATATAATAATTTACCTGGTAAACCACTAAATGAATTATTATGTTATTAATTACTCAACAGTTATTTCACATTTTCACGGACAGCAATACAAACTCGTCTCATTTCGTAACACGGTTCACACATCAATGCACAAAAAAACTCCTAAAGCTAATGTTAACGTCAGTTTCCTCAATCTAAAGCGAAGTCAGTGACGGGCGAGCCCGATTTGAACCCCGCACATACTGATCCGCGGTCAAGTATCTTACCGACATCGCCACTGACTCCAGCCATAGCCATAGAGAGCATTCACAATCTCGGCCTACTCTGACAATATACAATATACGCAAGTGTATACATTTGTAAATTTCACTTTTGCAAGCTTTAAATAGAAATTTTTTATTGTATTAAATCTATTTAAAGCTTGCAAAAGTGAAATTTACAAATTTATACACTTGCAGAGTCGAGCAGGGGCGTCCACACAATGATAATAGCGACGCAAGTTAAGTCACTGGCAAAATAGGGGGGAGTGGAAAAAGGTACAGAGTTTTAAAAAGAGGGAGGCAAGAGGAAAAATTGCGTATTGTATTAGGCTGGTGGGGAATGTGTGCATGCGTCATTGCTTTGGAGGGGAAGGACGCCCCTAGTGTACTAAGTACACAAAACAGGCATATAATTTTATACAAACAGTATATAATTAATTATCAATATCAGCATACATCACTACTACCACAAAAAGTTGACAAGATATCATACATCTCTTTATATCTCCAATATAAAAGCACTTAAAGCTAATGTAAGTGCATTATTATGTAGGATGTTCAAATTTACAGTTCATAGCATTCTAATAAAAGTTTTTATCTTTCAAGAGATGAAAATGATTTAGTGTTTAGGCACTCTGAAAATGCGATTCGTTATTTCAGGTCATGCATTGCGCGTTTAAAAAATCACTTAAAACTGCATTAGAATATCATATTACTTTACAAATCAGACCTCAGTCAACTGAGAGTATTTAAATTAGCATTTCACTCCACTTTATTATATTAATAAATTTAATCAATTTACAACATACCAGCATCCAAGCATAACAATCACATTAAATAAATGAGATATCTCTCTCTAGTGTTCAGCCAAATGGCAGGTCTAAGGTAATATTCATACTCACATACTGCTTTCACGCTCCATAAACAGCACACCATTGATTACTTACTTAATCTCTTCACAAAAGGCTATTCCTTATGCTTGCTAGGCTACATTAAGGCTACATTAATTACCTGACTGTAGTCTATAGGATGAGAATAATTGGCTTCAGAAGTGATTTTCCGTTGCCTTCCTCAGTTTTTGCTCAGTTGCCTCTTTCGACACATGCAGTTTAAGGATTGTTTATTTTCCAGCGTACCGAGCAAAATTATATATATAATGATACATATAATGATATATATAATGATATATATAATTCACCCAAACTATAACGTGAATAGTATATCAAAATTACGTACAAGAGCAGTGATGGGCATATGCTAGAGTAAGAGGAGGATGTGTCTGTGACTTTATACGTTACTCTGTCTCCTCATTTTTTTAATTTACCCCAAGTCGTAACAGCTCGAAAAATAGCCAGGCTTTGAATTCAACTCAAACTAGAGTCTCCAAACTAAAGCTGCCGCTATGCAAGTAACAATATCAGCGTAACAGTATTTATTTATAATAACACATAACATATCATGCAATGTTATGTTATGTATTATAACATTGTATTATAACATACTATAACATAATGTATTATAACATTATAATATTGTACTATGTATTATAACTATGTATTGTTAAACATAACATATAAATGTTATTACATAATATTACAAGAACATAACATTGAACAATGAACATAACATATCGTGTAACGATATGTAACATATAATGTTACAAGTAACGTTTTTCAATGTTTATGTATTGTAAGTAATGCATTAAGATAAACGTAATACCAGTACAGCTTAATCAGCATAATAATTATAATTAAAGCCATGAGCCAGTACAGACTGGCTTAAGCCAGTGGCGATGTCGGTAAGATACTCGACTGCGGATCAGTATGTGCGGGGTTCAAATCCAGGGCTCACCCGTCACTGACATCGCTTTTGAGTGAGGAAACTACTGTTAACATTAGCTTTACCAGCTTTACAGTCTCACAGATTACAGCAATTGTTAAATACATTGCATCAGCTTAACAGCAGTGTCTGGTATAACGATATTCAGGAATTTTAAAGCTTTACTGAAAATTAAGTTTAAATAAAGGGTATTCAGCAGACAGAAATATATCATGTAACCAATCAATTAACAGAGATGTTCTTGTATACTGATGTTTTGACGCCTGCTTGCACAGAGTCTGCAAGAGACATTCCTGACATTACGAGGAACCGGAGGCAAAATTCTTATTGATTGATTGATTAAATCTAGAATTAATGTCTTAAAGTGAACTGATCAATGTACATAACAAATGTTTAATCAATAAATCAACAAGTTTAATTGAGAAGAACTGCTCTATGCAAAAATACCACAGTATTCAGATATACATAGACAAAGAAAGATCAGAAGCATAGCCACGACCAGTGTAACAACTAGATCTCTGCAAGTCTTAAATATAAACGATTAAAAGTTGTATTTGCTCATTAAACAAATACAGAAACAATGTCTGCAAATCATACACACTATATATGTACACATATCCTGCAAACAGAAACCACCCTCAACTTACACAAGCACATGTAGTCATAGCGACGTCAAACACATGTAGTCATAGCAACGTCAAACACACGTAGTCATAGCGACCTCAAACACACGTAGTCATAGCGACTCAGTTTAACACAGGAAGAGAGACGTGTTTGGAACGAGTGGAGCTGCTATAGACTGTAACCCTTCGACTTCAGATCCTTTCTTGCCGCCTCGATTTGCTAAAAAACACAAAAAATCATAATATTACAGCAACATAACATTTAACAAAGAACATAACATATAACGACATGCAACATATAATGTTACAAGTAATGTTCTTCTGTATTTATGTATTGTAAGTAATGCATGTAAGATATATGTAATACCACTGAACAAAACTCCATTGAACATTAACAATACCATTAATTAATTCTAAAAATCATTACAAGTAGTCCAAGTAGTAGTCCAAGTAGTAGTCCAAGTTAGCGGAAGTTGATCTTTTCTGTAAACAAACATTTATGTTAAATTGCTAACCTGATTAGGCAACGTACATTACTCAGGACATGCTCAGCCGAAATACTTCACTTCAAAAACATGAATATTTTGGGCAGAATAGAACCTACCAAATGGTCAAATTTCTCAGCTAATTTAAAGAATCTACGCCATACTCGACAGCAACTTGTAACACAGTCAACAATCAAATGACGTTTAAGCGATGGTGTGAATGACTGTGACATACATTACGAAGAATACATAAATGTATATACTATGACTAACAAATTATATTACAAATACTTTTCTATTAGAATTAGTACAAAATAAATTCAATACTAAGTGATTTAAAACATATAGTAATGAAGCACTCGGTCAGGAAACACAGATACTTGTTTAAAGCCCATTTCCTCCTTCCACTCCATGGTTTTTAGTAATCGTTGCCTTTTGATACCGCATCAATTGCAGCCGGCACGGATTTTAAAAAACCTTCCAACTTCCCAGGATTTTTCATTCAAAGCAGTCAACACTCGGTCTTCCAAGATGGTCACGCACAAAGTACTAAACGAGGCCAATGTAGCTTAACTTCGATCATTGACGCGCCACTAAACCAATTGCTCTAAATTCCGCCGTCGATTTAGAGTAGCACAATATCACGTTATTTTAATCCCAGTGTTTTGTAACATTAATACATTATCACATGATTTCAATCCAGTTAATTTGGTTTATACAGAATCATGTGATTTCAATCCAAGTGATTTTTAAATAATCGCGTGAATTCAATGCAATTTATCCCGATGCTCAGAGACAATCAATCAATCAACGTCAAATCTAAAGAACTTAACAAGAACTAACCATCTTAAGCTCCTCTGCAGCCTCCGGGCAGTCGTTGAATGTCGCGACACGGTAGCCAATGGTAGCGAGAGAATAACACTGTCAGAAATAAATCATTAAACAATTATTAATTTAATGATTTTTCCATTCAAGGAATCAATTATTTAAACAAGTAATTATACAGTAAATTATACAGTAATTATTTAAACAAGTAATTATGCTTTGTTAATCTCATGACTCATAAATCAAATCATTGAGCTAGCAATGCAGTGGTTTATGAAATTAACACGGTTTTGCAGGTCACGGTAAAATAAATAGAAATTTGCTGAGTGTGTTGTACAAGAAAAAAAAGCATAACTATGAAAGGCTGCGAGAAATCACCTCAGACACTATATTAATCCCAGGCTAAAAGCTTCATTAAACTCTACATAAAATAAAGCCTGCATGAGAGGATCAGCTTAACTGTCAATATTTCACAGAGCTCCCTATAGGAGGGACTGAAAGAAGACTGAGAGTATGAATATTTGCCTTAAAGCTGGTGTTCTTAAATCACTAGAGAGAGAGAGAGAGGCAGAGAGAGAGAGAGAGAGAGAGAGAGAGAGAGAGAGAGAGAGAGAGAGAGAGAGGTTATCAAATTATTAATTGGCAAGTATGCACTTGTTACGACTAGTGATTAAGTCTTAAAGAGGGGAGAAATCATTTTAATGAAGTCATTAACATTACTGTTCGCTCAGATATTAAAGCTAAGTATTTTGATAGATCTACCAAGAACAGCCAAGTTAACAAAAGCAGACATCAGAACATTTACGTTTTAATTTGATAATCAAACTAATTTAGAGCTGACAGTGGACAGCAAGGAAGATAATTAAAATTATAAATATGGCGATTATTTAACGTATACTCACTGCAAATGCCATCAGTATATAGAGGGGTGACTGAAACATCAAAACAATATACAAATAAGTTAGTCGCAAAGGTTCACTTGAGAAAATATTTATTTACCAAAAAACCCACGCATATCATATTAGAAGAGTATGATTATTAATATAGTATAATTATATTGTTATTATTACTATTATTATTATTATTATTCATACTTTAATTCAAACGAGATCATATAAGCATTATTATAATAATAATGTGAGGTTCGAACCCGGGGCTCGCCCATCACTGACATCACTTTCGAGAGGGGAAACTGACGTTAACCTTAACTTTACCAGCTTTAATAAATTAACAATAATAATAATTATTATTATTATTGTTATTATTGTTATTATATTTGTCACATTGTGCAGGATCAGATTCAGTTGAAGAGCTTCATCTGCTGGAATCTGTCACAAGCTTCAGCGTATTATTCCCCGAATTGTTAATATTATTATTATTATTATTTTATTATTATAGTATCATAATTATGCTATCATATCACAAAAGCACATCATACTTAGCAGAACTGGCTACAAAAATTTCTTAATTTCTTAGAGAACTTATTTATTTAAATGAAAAGTAGTTTGCCATGGAATGATTGATTTCAGTCAATATATATATAATTTTATGAAAGAAATTGAATTATATATATTTCTGAAATTTAAAGACAGAGCTAATGAAAATTTAGAAGTGACACAAAAACAGACGTTTCCTATGTAGCTTGATACAGTAAAAGTTTAGGCACGCGGACGCTTTATTAATTTTAAGTTTATGCAAGTAGACACTAGCTATGCAGCTTGCTACAGTAGCTTTATATAGTAGAAGTTTATGCATGCATACGATAACTATGTAGCTTTATACAGAGAAGTTCATTCACGCAGACGTTAGCTATGTATACAGTAAAAGTTCTACAAGCAGACGGTTACAGCTTAGTACTAAAAGTTATGCAAGCAGACGGTTACAGGTTAGTACTAAAAGTTATGCAAGCAGACGGTTACAGCTTAGTACTAAAAGTTAGGCAAGAAGACGGTAGCTATGTAGCTTGATGCAGTAAAAGTTTATACACACAGACATTAGCTATGTAGCTTGATGCAGTAAAAGTTATGCAAGCAGATGGTAGCTATGTAGCTTGTTGCAGTAAAAGTTTTTGCACACAGTCATTAGCTATGTAGCTTAATACAGTAAAAGTTTATGCACACAGACATTAGCTATGTAGCTTGATATGTACATTAAACTTTGCGCATGTTAATTACACTAACCATTACGATGATGCCCTTACAGTGTGGACAGACATCCAGAGGCGTCAAGTCAAGAACAAAAGCAAGATACACGGCTAGGTATATGATCAGCCCCGTCAACCATTCCATTAGTTTAGTCATCTTTAAATTTATCTTCAACCCTATACCTAAATATTCATGAATAAACATTACATTCAAAAATGAACTCTTTACACTAATTAATGACAATTCAATAGATTTAGTAACTCTCAACCGTATTATTGCAACTTATTAAAATGAGCAATACATGTATGTAGTAAATTCTTCAAAACCATTTAAGCTATGTTAGACTATCATTCATGCTAGTTATAGTGCTGATATCACACTGACTAATATTCAAACCAGCAACCTCCCGCTTACATAACAAGTATTCTACTGACTCCACCATTCATCATCAACATCATCTTCATTTGAATCCCAGTTTAGCTGGGGTTGAGATATGAATAGATTTTCTCCAATCCTCTTTGTACCACACGATATCATTATAAGGTTTGGGACATACAGTGAAGTATTAATCCATGACTAGACTGGTGTTACAAGGCAATAGTGACTTCTAGAAGCTAAAAATTCAGTGATAATTAAAGTTATGGGCACATAGAAATATAGTATGTTTAGGCTCTCTTTAACTGATCGCTTCAATTATAACTTTCCCTCCAATATATTCAAGACATTCTTATCAATTAGTCCATCCCTGATTAAAAACATGTCACTCTATTGTCTCTTCTATGACATTTTTAGGCCTGCTGCAGGGGAAACAATTTGTGGTAAGAACTTACAGGGGTGGGGGGGTCAAAATATGCCTGAATTTTTTTAAAGGGCACGTAAGTTTTTATATAAAAGGTACCGAATTCTTCCGTCGAGACAAAAATTTCCCTTGTTTGCAAACAAATTTCTTTTAAAACAAAAGTGACGACCAGGTTTTGGATTGAAAACAGCCGCTTAATTAGTTTATTTTTAGAGCTAGGGCAAATAATTGTAGGCGAATCTCGTTTATTGGGGGAATCCTCTGACTCGGACGGGGCAATAGCTCCCAAAGTTACCATCTTAAAGAGCTTGTGTGCTTCGAAAGATTATAACCAATAAGCAAAAGAAGCCGGTTTCCTTTCGTTATTTTCCATATATTAGCCTAAAATTTCAATAATAAAACCAAATCTTTAAATAACATTCATTTGCTACCATGACGATCATCTAGGGTAAACTTTCTTTTCAGTAAGACCTTAATCAGGCTTCATCACTAATCAGTAATCTAAAACAATAATCATAATCCAAATCTGATGTAAAAAGTTACACGAATTCACGTATCAATTTCCAATCAATTTCCAAATGTCAACATTGACCATTAACAAACCCGTACGCTCTCTTAGCACAGGACTAGAACTAGAAGTTAGCGCTAATAAATAATATTGAGCAAAAATTAATAGGGATATAAAAACTTTTCTTGAAAATGTTGCAGAATGCGTAATGTAGCTTTTCAAACTGTTTAATTTTACGTAATAAAATGCACAATTTCGAAGTTAGGATCACCCGTTATATTTATGGTATTTTTTGTCAACAGGAACACGCGAACCATGGTAACAAATATATAAAAATATACAGCAAATATATAGCTCTAACAATAATAATAATAATAATAATAATAATAATAATAATAATAATAATAATAATAATAATAATAACAATTCACCAGTAATTTGTTCATTCAACTCTTCCAATTCAGTGTCCTGCAACTCACCGGGCTCGCTTTCCGCAACGCTATATATCCTTTCGACGAATTAGCGGATTCTGCATGTTCAGACATAGGCCCCAGCGCCCTTCTCCCCTGTCGTATTCCGTGATAAACTCTGCAGAGAATGTCGAGGGGAAGCGTGACTGGGGACGGGGCATGCCGCAGATTGCAGGGAGATCTGAACAGATGGCTGGGTGAGGAGAGGTAGCCAGCCTGAGTACCAGAGGAGCTACCGCATTCGTCAGGCCTCTGTTTCATTGTCCTCTCGTGAGTCCCGTAGTTCTTAGCCTTCACTGTTTTAACGCGCTTCTGGTCGTTGTGATATGTGGCGACCCACGTTCGGTTCGTGAAAATTTCATTCATTATCTTACCACACTCTCTGACTCTTCAAGCCCTTCGACAGGCTGACTGCCTAAATTTCTCCGAGGATCGATCAATGTCAGCCTCGATACCTGCCTCTTCCTACTCGACGGGAATTTATTCCTTCCATCCCTGGAGACACCCATGAGGGTCTCGGACTTCGAGCATCTAGGGGATAGGGCGTTGGTGCGCCGTGGAGGACAGGGCTGAGAGGCGGCGGAGAAACGCTCCCTGAGGCTGTAGCTCAGGACTCCCTGTTCGAGGCGGCGCAGTGAGATGGGCTTATAACCTCGGCCCACTGACTGAGTAGCCTCTGAGTCACTCTCCAACAAACCTAAGCTCTCTTTGTAGATAGCAGTCACAGTTGGGTGGAAGTGAAGTCAGAGGTCTTGTAAGGGTTGTGAGCGTCATATTTGAATAGCGCAGATTGAGGAGGAGAAGCGTCTGTAGATGGACTAGTGGACAAAACTCTCTTAATCACATCACGTTTTTCCGTTGCATCAGCCTTGGCAAGACCTATGGCAGGTGCCGTAGGTTCGGGTTGAAGTTCATGAAGATCTTCAGAAACTAGTTGATGTGCATGAAGAACTTCATTATCAGTCTGACCATGATGATAATATTCCGAACGGAGCTGTGCATGTGGGTAGACTGTTGAAGAATGGCGGGGTGAAATTAAATTCTGAGTGTGAGCCAAGCTGTTGGAGAGAGAAGTGGAACGAATTAGATAATCAGATGCAAGAGAGTTTTCAGTTGTAACATCTGTCCGATTTGCACTAAAGGTCCCCCTTACACAAATGGAATTATACCTCCGTAGGCAGATTGAGAGTCTCTGTCTCAGGAAGCTGGTTTCGCGCTTATCTAATGTAGCGGCGGATAAATGATGACCCAATGAAGAAATAAATTCCCTTCCTTTCTTATTCATAGGACCTAAAGTCTCGAGAGCAAGTGGTATGAAACAATAGCTACGAGACAATTCATGATATTTGCTTATTTTTCTGTCGGCGGCTAGTTCAGCAGCTCCACCAGCTGACACCGAAGACACGTTTAAATAAGACTTAGCTACGGTATCTGTTACTGTAACATCCCAAAGCAGAGATTTGCCACCTTTCCACGGGATCAGAGTAAGACCATCTGGTCTTTTGCCATCTGATCTAGAAATTCCAGTCGGTTCTAATTTGGAGGGTATATTGGCCTTAATCAGGGCATGCCAAATTATGTGATTTATGTTGTGGTGCCTGCTCGATCTGCCAGCGCTCTTGCGGCAGGAAAGTCCACGATGACCTTTAGGATCTACCAGACTACCGCACACACATTGGTGAATTTCAGAAAGCTTGGTGCCGAGACGAAGGCCAACTGTTATTCTGATAGATTCGTCGTCAAGGCGTAATCCGCAGGAGGCAATCGGAAGCGCGTGCAGCCAGTCATTACTGTGTGGAGACGAAAGTGGAATCAGTCGAGCTTTCTCTTTCAAGTCAGAAAGTGAGTTTAGAATCTGATTGAAGCTCTTCTTCACAATACAATCGTCCCAATTTCTTTGAATTCCAGCAGCAGGACCGACTGGAGCGCTGGCCTCGACTTCACTGCACCACATTGACTCAGCAGCTTTGATGTACACAGGATCGATGGAAGAGACACTGCTTCTCAGTATTTCTTCTTGAAGGCTCCGAGTTGAATTATAAGACGACAGGTAGGCTGACGGAGACAGTTGAGAAATACTGCGAATTCCGAGACCACCGTTCCGAACTGGAAGACTTGCTTGCTGCCATTGAGAGTCTGATAAATCTGCATTTATCAGGCTGCACAAACAGTCTGTTAAAATCTTGTCAATATTCTGAAGTAATGGGTGTTGAAAACAGGGTGAAGAACGCAGAGTGTGCATAACCTTAGGAGCGCTAACAGAGTAGCGCAGCAAGATCAGAGCATCGTGACGCTGTATATCCTTCAATCTTGCAGCTCTGTCGATCCTGTAGATCCGCAATCTCAATCTCTGTAGATCCGCAACATGTTTCTCAAGTTTAGTATCCATGGCATGGCCTACAGATAGAGAAGCACCTAAAAGTTCCGCATCAGTGATTGAAGTTTTCATGAGAGATTCTAGGAGAGGATCATCATGAGTAATTGTCTTAGAGATGATCTCGCACTTGTTTAAATTGAGCCTCAGACCGAGCTCTGCCCCCTTAGACAAAATAATCCTAACATCATTAGCTACCGTACTATCTAAACCTCCGAGCGTTAGATCATCCAGGTAGCTTAGCCTGAAAGTACTTTGAAGTTGGGTAAGTACAGGTTGAATAGTTAAACAGAAAAGTAACGGGCCCAAAGGGTCCCCCTGTTAAACTCCTTCACTAGAGTGGATGAATTGATTCCCAAATTTGAGAAGGGTCGGTTGGCTATAGGCAGATGAACAAAAGCGGAATATCTCCGGCAGAAGTCTGTGAATAGTTTCTAACATCTTTGACCTACTTAGGCAGTTGAATGCGTTAGCAAAATCCAACTTAACTACAGAGAAACCCGGGGTCAAATTCGTTATAAACTGATGGGTAGCATGACTTGCAGCTTCACATCCACCTGATACACCAACACCCAGCTGAATAGGACGAAGATAGTCAGAGATCTTTGGTAGAGCATACATGTTCACGCATTTAGCCGCTAGTCTCCTCCATGTATAACTTATGCTATTGGACGAATATCACCATTCTTCTTCTGAATAGCAATTAGGTTGGCTCCGAAAAGTACTGGTCGTACTTGAATAGGGCAGCCACCCCGAACTAGGCAGTTAATAAAAGCAGTGATTGCATTAAGCAACTGAGCACCTACCTCCTTGCAAGAAACTAAATCTTTGAGATGTTGAGGACGTAAGCCATCAGGGCCGCCAGCGGTTCCGGCGGTAAAGCTCAGCACGGCCTTCAACACAATGTCTTCTTCGATTTGGATCGCAGGTGTTGGAGTTGATGAAAGATTGTTAGGAGACTCAGCTTTAGTAGGATGTTTATCCAACAGCCGTTTGAAAGTGTTTTCATTATTTTCCGCTAAAGAATCGTCCGAGCAGAGAATTCTGACCGCAGCTCGAATATTACCTTCCTCTAACTTGGATTGCACTGAAGCGGAAAGAGACGATTTACAGAAAAGCCTTTTCTTTCCAAGGGCCTCCTCTTGAGGTACATCAATGTTGTGAGTAATCTGATCTTTAGAGAAACGATTACGAATGAGATTTGCCAAACTAACTTTGTTCCCCACCTTAGCAGGAACTGATAAGGTTGAGAAAGCAAAATTAGAGAGATTGTCCCAATTGACTAAATTCTCAGAATTTCTGGAAATGTTCGTAAGAATAGCAATCAGAGCTCTAGCACAGGGAGCTCTGGCAGACCTCGGAATGTGTTTGATAATGGGTTGTGACAGCGTGGGATGGCGAATGGCAGAGGAATCAGTTGATGAGCCAGTATCATGGGGACATATGAGGTCAGAAGATTTACTGCTAGCAGCATTGGCGTTGAAACTACTGCTGCCAACTGCGTTGCTGACGATAGAATTTCTGCTGGCAGCAGAGTTCCTGCCTGTTCTGCAGCTTTTATGTTTACAATTAGCTGCGACATTTGAGCCTGCAGTGCAGTTGACTGTATGATCAAATTTAGCGTTGCTGCTATCTGTAAGGTTGTCTGGTTGGCTGGATATTGAGTGGTCAGGTGAAGGTATAGCACTACGGGAGTTGAGTGAAATGTTTTGAGCCAGAGGCGGCTGACCTGAACCCGGACAAGGAGACTTACGAGGACCGTGTTTATGAATAAGACCATCCCTCAAGTGGACTTGCCGCACAGCTAGACATACCCGGCAGACGCCATTCAGCTTACCAATGGTTTGAGATAAAGGCCAATTTTGACGAGACATTTTCAGATAAACTTCATTAATCAAGACGAGAGTGACTATGTTAGGTAGAATTATGGACTAGAATTATGAGACAGTTAGGTTAATCCTTCAGAATATAATACTCTATATCCTTAATTATAAATTAACGAGTCAAGAGATAAAGGAAGCAGTCACTAGGCTAATATTAATCAAGCATATTACTAAATTAATAACGGTGTTTTTATTTAACAAATATAAATTTAAATATAATAACAATAAGAATGCCACAGTCATCAATGACAACATCGAGCACTGTTGAGACAAAATCAAGCCGGCGAGCAAAAAGAAGGTCCAAAGACGGCGGGATTAGCGCACTTGGTTTAGTTGCGCGTCAATTATCGAAGTTAAGCTGCATCGACCTCGGTTAGTACTTTGTGGGTGACCACCACCTTGGAAGACCGATCGAGTGTTGGTAAAAGCTTAGGAAGGGAAAATCCAAGAGTGATAGAAGGTTATTCTTAAATCCGCGCCGGCTGCAATTGATGCGCCATCAAAAGGCAACGATTACTAATAACCATGGAGAGGAAGGAGGAAATGGGTCTTAAACAAGCACCTGTGCTTCCTGACTCAGTGTGCCGTTATGTTAAAAACGGTGCAAATTCCAAAATCCAGAAATTCAGTCCAAAGTAAAGGGAATAACAAATCTAACGTTGTCCACACCAATACTTAATAAAGCTGGTAAAGCTAAGGTCAACGTCAGTTTCCTCACTCGAAAGCGACGTCAGTGACAAATAGTAATAAGTGGTAATACTATTAATTCATCTTTACAAAAATAGAAGATTCAGGTAACTGTGACAATTAAAAAGTCATACCACCACTCCGAGGAAGAGCTGGACTATTGTAGTTTACCTTGTAGCTAACAATATAGTTTGTATTCATGATATATACATTAGTATATATTATTGTAGCCAGGCTGATTAAATGACTGATATCCTGAGGTGAATTGAACTCTCGTGGTTCGATTCTCCGCGGTGCTGATCTTAGGGCCAATTCTCGGACATTCAGAGGTAGGCCTGTGGCAGTTTCAAAAGCCGTTGTTCTGATTGCACGGAAAGTGGGCTAAATTACCTAACGGTTTAAGCATTTGGTTAAAGTGATAAATATCAACATGGTTGATGGGTATTATTATAACTATTCCTAAGTAAGTGTGTATTGTAAACAACAACAACAACAACAGAATTAGAGTGCTACTGTCGTCAGTGACAACATTGAGCACTGTGGTACCAAATCAATCCGATGAGCAGGGTTTGGGGTCCAAAAACGGTGCGATCCAAAATCCGGGAGTCCGGCTAAGCCAGTGGTGATGTCGGTGGTTTTTTGGACCACGTGACTTATGGCATAGCTAGATAAGGTGACTTTAGATATTAATTTATTAATTTATCACATCAAACATTAAAAACGCAGGTAAAGCAAATAGGAAAGCGAAATATGGAAACGTTTGAGTGAACGGAAGATACAGGCCATAAAAGAGTTTACATATTCCGGATTTAGTGCATTAAAAGTATAAAATTAATATGAAAAGATTAATTAATAGAATTACAGTATCCTACGTACAAGAGTAATCACAGACATATAAATATAGATACGTTGAGTTATGGTAGGCAGTGATACGGTGTCATATGTGCGGGGTTCAAATCCTGGGCTCGCCCGTCACTGATATCGCTTTTGAGAGACGAAACTAGCAGTATTCTACTACTTAATGTAGCCCTTCAGTAGTGGGGTCAGACACAACACGGGCAGTTAACAATACGTAACATAATAACAATACTTTGCAATATTTCTGATTAAATAAACCGTAAAACTTAGGTGCTATAAAGTACTTATTTCATCCCTTGAATCCCAAGTTTCTATTACATTATAAGTGTATAACTCAGGATAATATTTTAATTACATATGAAACTGTAATATAATTGTCATAATTCATAATAGTCATGACTCGTTTAATTAAGAACATTATGATTGAGTAGCCATAATTACAAATACATTTAAATACTCGTCAGTTTCTACTTCGTCAGGCAATGTACTGATACGAATGATGACTTCATGTTATTTATTCTTTAAGAGATCTGGAACGTTGTTGATCTTGAAATCGAGCAGCATTTGAGCATAGGCTTTACCCTACACAATACATACACTAAACATTGCAGTGTATGTATCATAGGCTTTACCCTACACAATACATACACTAAACACTGCAGCATATGTATCATTGGCTTACATACACTAAACACTGCAGCATATGTATCATTGGCTTTACAATACACAATACATACACTAAACACTGCAGCATATGTATCATTGGCTTTACAATACACAATACATACACTAAACACTGCAGCATATGTATCATTGGCTTTACAATACACAATACATACACTAAACACTGCAGCATATGTATCATTGGCTTTACAATACACGATACATACACTAAACACTGCAGTGTATGTATCATAGGCTTTACCCTACACAATACATACACTAAACACTGCAGTACATGTATCACAAGCTTTACCCTACGCAATACATACACTAAACACTACAGTACATGTATCACAAGCTTTACCCTACACAATACATACACTAAACACTGCAGTACATGTATCACAAGCTTTACCATACATAATACTTACATTAAACACTGCATCACATATGTCATAGGCTTAACACTACACAATTGCAGCACATGCATATATAAATATAAACACAACAGAGCTTGGCAGAAACATAATATAAAAATATGTAACACAGCTTATCACAATAAAAGCAGAGCAAATCGTAACACAAGAGAACACAACCAATTGATTAGAAACATAAAAATGGTGAAAAAACTACAAAACCTTAGAACAATATTACAATATTACACACAACAGAACAATTCAAGTTGCCATCGTCATTGACTCCACTTATGGAGATATTGTTACGATATCCGACAGCTGATCAAAATGTGCGGGGTTCAAATCCTGGTCTTGCCAGTCACTGAGATCACTTTCGAGAGATAAAACTGAGGTTAACAACGGCTTTATTTTGAATGTCTCAATGGCGTAGGGGTAACGCCATGAAGTTTTAAATGACAGATCCTGAAGTGAATTGAAACCTCCTGGGTTCGAATCCCAGCCGCGCTGATCTGAGAGTAAAATCTCGGGACATTTACAGGACTGGTTAAGGAAAATGGAATAAATTGCCTAACGGTTTAAACATGTTGTATTAAGAGTGATAGATATCAAGTGATAGATATCATAGTTGATTATTCACTACAATGCATGTTTACTTTAGCTATAACTCAAACGCGACAGCCACAGAATGTATGAACGAATGACAGGGGCTGTACCTGAGGATGAATGAAGAGAATGAGTGAAGAGAATGAGTGAAGAGAATGAATGAAGAGAATGAATGAAGAGAATGAGTGAAGAAAATGAGTGAAGAGAATGAATGAAGGAATGACATGAGTTATACCTGAGGATCCGCCCTGAGTGAGGCGATGCCTCCTCCACCCAGTGCCTGCTTTAAGACAAAGTTAAACGCATTGACACCTGGCAGCTCATATCTAAAATCAATCAATAAATCACTCGATCAATCTGCGAGCAATATACTCAACAAACAACAATAAAAATAATATTATATATATATATATATCGCTCTTAGTGCACTGCCTACTGGCAGATCCTTGGTACATAACGCCTCTACTCATCTCTATCTTCCGTCTTTCCCCTTCATGTCCACATACGAGTGGATCCCTAAATGATCTATAACATTCCTTTTGATATACCATTATTCTAGCGGGATAATAATAATCATAACAGTAGTAATAATAAAAGTAATAATAATAATTTGAACAGCAAATAGGAATCCCAGTTTAACGGGATATAAATAGACTGTCTCAAATCCTCTCTGTCCTGCATCATATAGTCAATTCCCTATTTGAGACTTTTCCATTCGTTTACATTTTTGAAGCAATTTCTGGAGCCTAGGCGCTCACCAACCGAATGCTCTTTATGACGTTGGTATGGATCTTAGTGCTTTAGACGCCTTCTACGACACGTTCAGTTATCGGTTGGTCAATTTTTCAAACAACCCGGACACAACACGGGGAAAATAATTAATACAGATGCCATAAAATACTCAATACACATGATATGCAATAACCAATATAGATGACACAAATAACCAATATGGACGAGATCGTATAGAAAATGAAAAATGAAATAAACTAATCAACATATCACATGTGAAATCAATTTGTCAATACATAGCTGACCTGGTGACAAACTTCTGCGCTACACTGCTATCGTTGCATTCACCAGGTGTCAGCGGTGAGCCGTCACTGTTCTCAAACACATGAGAGAAATATTTAAAGACTGCCTCTGCAGTCATCTGAGCTCTGAGGTACGGCAAAAATCGAGCATCTCTCGCTATCACTCCTGCACCATACCACAAAACATATTATAGGAATATAAGTAATTAAAACACAACAACAACATCATCATCTTCCCTTATATCCCAGTTTAACCAGGGTCGGGAATTCCAATCGTTTAAATTTGTGCAACAATTTCAGGAGCCTAAGCGCTCACCAACGTCACCAACCGATTGCCCTTTCTAACGTTGGTGTGGATCTTAGTGTTTTAGTCGCTTTCCTCGACACGTGCAGTCAACGGTTGGTCAATTTTTCAAACACGGGGTCTTAACAAGGTCAGTAAAACAGAAAGATTAAGATTAAAAGAATAAGAGACTAATAATAATAATAATAATAATAATAATAATAATAATGATAAGAAGAAGAAGAAGAAGACGAAGAAGAAGATTTAGAGTTACCAATGTTACACGTGTCGCCCTTATCACCGCTTCTCGCATAGGCCAGCTCCTCCAGTCTGAAGCTGAATGAACCGGTCGGAACCGGTTCCTCTGATTTGTTTACACTTGATGACGGCTCGGCTGAGGCGGCAGTTTGTTTAGGTTGGTGTATATCCACAGCTGATTTCTCTCCATTCAAGTCCACTGTGACCTTGAAAAAATATCAGACATAATATAGTAGTAAATGCACACCAGCAAATAGAAAACACGATAGTAATTATATTAAACAAAATCAAATGACCATAAACACAAATAAAACATATAATAATATATAACAAAACAATATAACATATTGTTTGAAAACAAATCTAACATATTTGCTTAGGCAAATAAATATCTGTAATCAACTATTTAACAGCTATATTTAAAAAGTATTCTTCACGACAGTTTAAAACTCTATCAATTTTTGAGACCTGTACTGTACTGTAGGATCTATTTAAATGCAGTATTTTGCGTCAGTTGATTGAAAAAGAGATAAATTTAAATAGCAACAAGAGCAACATTCCTACATTTTAACTTAGAACAGATAATTAAAGACACTCACCTTACAATCTGACTTCGGGTGAAGGAATGAAAACAGTTTTAAAACTGGAGATCTACAAAAAACAGGATTGTATATATAAACACGTAATCATTGGAGTAATCATCTAGCAGAGGGAGAGAGAGAGAGAGAGAGAGAGAGGGAGAGAGAGAAAGAGCGAGAGAGCGAGAGAGAGATATGTGTTTATTTCGGGATCAATATGAATTACTGACAAGTAAAAATAGAAAAAAACATTTAAAAGAAATAAAATAAAAAAATCCCAGAAACACAGGGAATCAAACTAGCATCCAAGAGGGTTGAACTTGCTGGGGGGGGGTTCGCCTCTACTCTTGGCATATGTCTGACCCCCTGATTAAAGTTTTAATCCCCTCCAGTTAAACCCCCCCCTAGGACGAAACTCAGATTACCCCTGGCAAGCCATTGACCCCCCGTTAAACGACCCCCCTTTGAATAATTTAACAAATCCAAGTCTGGAACCAACTATTTAGAAATTAATTATCATTAGTGGTTAGTGTTCTTCTTCAGTGTACAGCTGTACAGGTTCAAGGTACATATTCATACTCAAAGTTTGCCTTCTCGCTCTATAAAAGCACTCCTTAGATCAACAAGTTAATCGCTTCACAAAGTCTATGCCTTATCCATACCTTATGTAGCCTATAGCTTGGGAAAAGTATGGCTTCTGAGGTGGTTTCCCGTTGCCTTCCTAAGTGATTAGTAATCATTTAATAAAAATTTATCACCCAGCAGTGAGCGATTTTCACCGTGCTCGGTCCAGAACAACCGAAGAATAGAAAAACCGTAAACCGCTACAATAGGTAAGAGGCTACTGAGAAAGAAATGAGGAAATCTACGTTAAACCACCTCAGAAACCATATTATTCTCAAGCCATATTATTTTGAACACATTATAGGCTAAGTGTGTGGAAAAGGCTTAGCCTTTTGTGAATGGATAAACTCAGTAATCGATGAAGTGCAATTTATAGAGCCTGAAAAGCGGCATGTGAGCAGGAATATGTACCTTAGACCTGCTATTAGGCAAACTACTAGAGAGAGAGAGAGAGAGAGAGAGAGAGACAGAGAATCAGCTTGGAGAATCTGAGAGAACAATGCTTGGAATATTCATTTAGCATCCAGTAATCAGGTATTAGATATCATTTAGAATAAATACATTAATCATCTAGAATAAATACATTAATCATCTAGAATAAATACATTAATCATCTAGAATAAATACATTAATCATCTAGAATAAATACATTAATCATCTAGAATAAATACATTAATCATCTAGAATAAATACATTAATCATCTAGAATAAATACATTAATCATCTAGAATAAATACATTAATCATCTAGAATAAATACATTAATCATCTAGAATAAATACATTAATCATCTAGAATAAATACATTAATAGTTTACAAAGTTATTATTCATTAATATGTAGCTTTTAGTCAAAAGTCATAATAAGCAAAAATCGTAGTAATAGACAATGTCGAATCTAAACAGCACACATAATGCCAGTAAAATGATAACTGATTACATTTTCTAAAATTTAAAGTGAACAATTGAAGTGACAATTATCATCGTGAATATTTTATTTTATAACACTATAATGCATATTTGTTTAACTCACACTTTTGGTCGACCACCAACGATGGCACATAAACCTGGTGCTGTTGAAAGTTAACACACAAAACAGCTGCTTACAATAATCTAGCAACTGAACGTACCAAGAGCTAATACACTGTATATTCACCATCACCCTTGAATCCAAGTTTAGATAGCGTCAGGATCAGAAAGTTTTGTAACAATTTCCTACGACGTCCCTGACATCATCCTTGTATGATGAAACGAACGTTAAACCTTTAATATTATTAATTTCTGTAGCCTAGGCTCTCAGCAACTGAAAGCCCTTTCTGACATTGGTTTAGATCTTAGAGCTTTGTCGCCTTTTACGACACGTGCAGTCCACGGTTGGTCTATTCTTTAGCAACCCGGACACAACATGGGTAATTATTTTATACCTTGCTTCTCCTCAGCACATTTCTTTCGCAGATTGGTCTGGGTGAATTGATCTGTAGTGATATGTGCTGTTGAGGACGTCCCTTACATCATCCCTGGATGAGGAAACGGACGTTAAACCTTTATTATTATTATTATTATTATTACTATACTGTTATACTGGTTCAGGTCCTCATGAAGACTATGGCTGTGCGAAGCTTCAAAGAGGTGTATTTAAGGGGTGTAACATCAAGGTCTAAACCTTGATGTTAAAGCCATTACAACTAAAATTATTTACTTGATTTCAGAGGCTCGCTTTCGTGCTTTGTGAAATGGCAGGCCCACTGTAAATCTTTCTATTAAAGAGCTTCTAAGCTCAATGCTACTGACCAACAAGCTATGAAGCTCTCACTAGAGTTCTGCCAAGTGGCAAGTCCAAGCATAACCCACAAATGGTGCATTTTTGTAACATATCATTCTTAAGAACTATTGATTTTTGATTTGTCAAACATTTATGTAGGTCTTTACTTAACATCATCATCATCGTCATCGTCGTCGTCATCCTCATAATCATCATCATCATCACCACCACCACCACCACCACCACCACCCACCACAACCACCACCACCACCACCATCATCATAATCATAATCATCATCATCATCATCTTCTGCTTCTTCTTCCCTTGAATCCCAGTTTAACTATAGGTTTTGGGATTAAAAACTTTTATAGCGATTTCTGGGGCCTAGGCGCTCACCAAAAGAATGCCATTTCCGACGTCGGTTGCGGTTTGGATCTTATCGCTTTGTAGCCTTTTACGACACGAACAGTCCACGATTGATCTCTTATCCAGCAATCAGGACACAACACAGGTAAAACGTTAAGGCATTAAGTGCCATTAACTTAACAAAACTATAAAAATCTTATCTAACATTGCCATTCAATATCATCATCATCACCACCACCACCTGGTTCAGGATCCGTCTCAAGCGCTACCAGGAATGAATCTCTGCAGAGGAAGTTGGTGCCATTTGAATCGTTTCCGTACGGGTCATGGTAGATGCAGCGAAAGTGAGTTTCGCTGGGTATTTGTGATTCACTGCTTTGCGACTGCTGTCAACCTCAAAACATGAAACATATCGTTGAGGAGTGCCCTCTAACCCGCCTACCGGGTGGACTGTCTACGCTAAGTTGCCTTACAAGTGAAGCAACTTTCTGGATTAAACGCAAACGCTAAATAAATTTTAAAAATATTCAATATCACAGCCTGTTGACTACAGACCCATGCCTGTGCCAGCAGGCGCTATCTCTCTGGCCAGCAGCTCCAGGGCTTTCTTGTCCTCATGATGAACAGCTAGCCAAGCTGTGCACTCGCGTACCTACACGCACACACATTAACCCAAGCTGTGCACTCACGTAACTACACGCACACACAGGTTAACCCAAGCTGTGCACTCACGTACCTACACGCACACACAGGTTAACCCAAGCTGTGCACTCACGTAACTACACGCACATTAACCCAAGCTGTGCACTCACGTAACTACACGCACACACATTAACCCACGCTGTGCACTCACGTACCTACACGCACACACATTAACCCAAGCTGTGCACTCACGTACCTACACGCACACACATTAACCCAAGCTGTGCACTCACGTACCTACACGCACACACATTAACCCAAGCTGTGCACTCACGTACCTACACGCACACACATTAACCCAAGCTGTGCACCGATGTGTGTGTCTAGTCATAGATTAATATTCATATAGACAATCACGAACATACTACATACATATATCATTATTACATGTGCTAAAAGTGTGTCCGAATATAAATGAATGTATACATAAGTATATATATTTATATATATATATTTATCTTTATATATTCATATAAATTCGCACGCACTTTAACACGCGTATATATACACACACAAACACACGTACACACACACAGACACACGCGCGCACACACACACACATGCATATATATATATATATATATATATATATATATAATATATATATATATATATATATACATATATAAAATTATATATACATGTATATATATAAATAAATAACTACATATATATATATATATATATATATATATATATATATATATATATATATATGTAGCATGCAGCTACTTATACACTCACACATAAGAATGCACGCAAAGTACATGCAAACTTTTTCAAACCCTATTTGTATAAGCTATTTGCTAACTCTAATCTTCTAAAATGGCAGGTCCAAGGTACAAAGCACTAAGATATAAACCAACGTCAGAAGAGACATTCGGTTGGTGAGGCCTACACGTGACGGCAAAATTTAGCCATCTACATGTAAGAGGTACAACATTAAATGTATCTAATTATGCGTACGAGTAATTGTAAAACTGCTTCAGTGACATTTATTCAGCAGCAACTCGTGATGTGAGATCAAGATGGCAGAGAGAAGAAGCTAGCACTAACGACATTAGAGTTAGCCTGAGCTCCGTAGCTGTCCTCAGCACCAAGTATCTGAGTATGAACTCTCGTGAAGTCTTTCATGCCCAACACACTGTATATACCCCGCACTCTACACACAACAATGAGTACTTCATATTCAACACATGTACAGTCTGGGGCAGAAAATAATAATCCCCTACCGAAATCTCAATAACTTCAACAAAACTAGAAATATTTCACCAAAAATTTCGGAGCTTCTAGAGGAAGAATGTCTGCGTATATTCTGAAAATTTTGTGAAAAAAATCTTCAAAGTAACAAAATTATAGCGACTCTACGAAAAAAGTGCTAAAATCAATTTTAACAAGGTTTTTGAATAGTCAGTCATTCCTTTCAAGTAATTAATGGTCCTGAAATGGGCCGTATACTTACATGTATGTTTTCGAGTCATCTATTCAGTAGACGCTCAAAATGCCCACCCTCGGCTAGAATGCATGCCTGCAGTCTTGTCGAAATGCAAGAATAGGTCGATTGATTGTCTCTTGCCGCCAGGCCAGGCTTGTTATTGTTATTTATTGTTGTTATAATTATTTATTTATTATTGTCATTTTGCTTATTGTTGCCTCAGTGCTGCAGCAGCCTAGGCAGGGCCTACTGAGACAGATGATTGCTGGAGCTGTAGTGCATCTGAACTTTGGAGCTTGAAGCATATTCATACATTTCAGCTGCTCTAACTTATTAGAGATTTCAAATTATTTATTCTGTTATAATTATTCCAAATTTTGAAGAAAATTCCCGGTACCTTTAATTAAGCCTTGTTAAAATTGATTTGCTCAGGAAGGAAACGGGAAACCACCTCAGAATCCATACTTTTCCCAAGCTATAGGGTACGTAAGGTACAGATATAGTATAGACTTCGTGAGAGAATTACTGTGATCTAAAGAGTGCTCTTATGGAGCGAGAAAGCAGACTTTGAGTATGAATATGTACCTTGAACCTGCCACTTGGTAGTGCACTGAAGTGAAGAAAATTGATTTGAGCACTTTTTTCGTAGAAACGCTGTACGTTTGTAACTACTGAATATATTTTCACCAAATCTGCAAAATATATGCGGAAATTCCTATTCTAAAATTTCCGAAAATTTTATTTGAGTATTTTTAATATCTCTCTCTCTCTCATTCTTTCTCTCTCTCTCTCTCTCTCTCTCTGCTTTTCTCTTTGTCCCTTTCTCTCTGTCTCTCGATGTAGCATCCCGACAGGACCTCTGGATGTACTTATTCAATACATATTGGTACCCTAACGAGCACTCCACTGATCATCAGTTGATTCTACAAATCTTTTAAACCATATTTGTGAAAGCCACTTTCTCACTGTAATGTTCTGGAAATGGCCGGTCCAAGGTACCATTCGGGTAATCATATATATGTACGGGTAATCTATATATATCAACATCATCACATCTCTACTCACCGCTTAATGATGGAGTCACAGGTCTTCCTCGCTTTATCAGCCGCCCTGGTGCCTATCACGACACACACAGCCGTTAGACGATACCCGTCAGCATATGTAGCAGACACCTTGTAGTCTTCTGATGGTCTGCTGCCCCGAGCACCCTGTACTGACACTGCTTCACCAACACTGTCTACTCAATCAGCCAATCAATCAATCAATCAATCAGCCAATCAATCAATCAATCAGTCTGATTGTCTGCAGCCCCTAGCACCCCGTACTGACACTGCTTCACCAACACTGTCTACTCGATCAGCCAATCAATCAATCAGTCAGTCAATCAATCAATCAATCAATCAATCAATCAGCCAATCAATCAATCAGTCTGGTGGTCTGCTGCCCCGAGCACCACGTACTGACACTGCTTCACCAACACTCTCTACTCAATCAATCAACCAATCAATCAATCAGTCAGTCTGATGGTCTGCCGCCCTGTGCACCGCGTACTGACACTGCTTCACCAACACTGTCTACTCAATCAGTCAATCAATCAATCAGTCAGTCAGTCAATCAATCAATCAATCAATCAATCAGTCAGTCAGTCAGTCAGTCAGTCAGTCAGTCGGTCGGTCAGTCTGTCAGTCTGTCTGTCTGTCTTAGTCGCCTTCTACGACACGTGCAGCCACCGGTAGGTCAATTCTTCAAACAACCGCGACACAATACGGGGAAAACCTACTAATCAATTAGTAAAATCATAATCCAAACCATCGATTCATTAATTTCAAAAATACATTAGAAACCAATGTGGTGTCCAGGTTGCGGAATAACATAACAACCGTGAACTGCACGTGTCGTAAAAGGCGACACAACACTAAGAAATCAACGTCAGAAAGGATATTCCGTTGGTGAGCGCCTAGGTTCCAGAAACTGCAACAAAATTTTCTAATCCCGACACTAATTAAACTGAGATTAAGTTATTTTGAAAACATTACTTTAATTGAAATTCGAGGGAAGATGAGGATGATGACGACTGTAAACAAAACAATCAAATAGGCAGAGGGAAAGCAGAGAAATTAAAGTTCCTAAATTATTCAATACACTTAGTTAATGTTTAGTTGTTACACAAAGAATCGCTGTTAGATATTTTTCGATGTCGTTTTATGCTAGGTATTTATAATGATTCTCACATGGTTACAAAACCATTTTTGTGCGGCTAATAAATAAGAAATTAATAATTAATTTAAAATGTTGCCCACTGATGAAAAAAGAACTGCATACTCACAACTAATGAGATACAAGATGTATCTCATTAGTATTCAAGGGAATACCAATGATGATATAAGAGATCTCTAGAGATCATATAGGAGAGAATGTCTATGAGATACATAGTATAGGAGAGAATGTCACACATCAGGACATTCCTCTATCTATGAGATACACAGTATTGGAGAGTGTCACACACCAGGACACGCCTCTATCTATGAGATACACAGTATAGGAGAGAGTGTCACACACCAGGACACGCTCTATTTATGAGATACACAGTATAGGAGGGTAAGGCATACACCAGGACACGCCTCTATCTATGAGATACAAAGTATAGTAGAGTGTGTCACACACCAGGACACGCCTCTATCTATGCGATACATCGTATAGGAGAGAATGTCACACACCAGGACACGCCTCTATCTATGAGATACTAGCACAGGAGAGTGTGTCACACACCAGGACACGCCTCTATCGTGACGTGGCTGAAGTCACACGTGACGTCAGGCAGGACGTATCTAGACGGGTCTCCTATCTCGTAGACGAGTTGCTCGGCAACGGTTGCCGGGGTAACCAGACCTCCAGTGTTGGGCGGCTTCGTTAGTATGAAGCTTCCGTCAGATGAGACGTCTACTATAGGAAACCCAATGTTCTCCCTGTCAACAACAACAATAACATAACACACACTGCAGAGATACCCAATGTTCTCCCTGTCAACAACAACAACATAACACACACTGCAGAGATACCCAATGGTCTCCCTGTCAACAACAACAACATAACACACACTGCAGAGATACCCAATGTTCTCCCTGTCAACAACAACAACAACAACATAACACACACAGCAGAGATACCCAATGTTCTCCCTGCCAGCAATAACAACAACAACGTAACACACTGCAG
Organism: Enchytraeus crypticus; assembly: GCA_905160935.1. Classification (NCBI taxonomy): domain Eukaryota; kingdom Metazoa; phylum Annelida; class Clitellata; order Enchytraeida; family Enchytraeidae; genus Enchytraeus; species Enchytraeus crypticus. The sequence continues at coordinate 719,504 of CAJHZI010000458.1, forward strand.
AGATACCCAATGTTCTCCCTGCCAGCAACAACAACAGCATAACACACACTGCAGAGTTACCCAATGTTCTCCCTGTCAGCAACAACAACATGACACACACTACAGAGATGTGATCATTCATGATGATATCTATCACTTTAATACCACATTTTTAAACCGACCGTTAAAAGCTGTTTTTTATATTTAGCCTATGCGATATCCAGATAGTTGCTTCACTTGTAAGGCAACTTATCGTAGACAGTCCACCCGGTAGGCAGGTTAGAGAGCACTCCTCGACGATATGTTTCAATCAGTTTCATATTTTGAGATTGGCCGCAGTCACAAAGGGGCGAATCACAAATACCCCAGCGAAACTCACTTTCTCTGCATCTGCCATGACCCGTACGGAAACGATTCAAATGCACACATACCGATCGGCGGTCGGATATCCTACCACATCGCCACCTGCTCCAGCCAGCTTATAGCAGTTAAACAGTTTGTCATTAATTCCAAAGTTACCCGTCCTGCGAATGTTCTAGATTTAACTCGCTGATCATCCAGAACAGAAATTTATGCCATGACCAAAGGAGCATAGACATTACGACCAAGATTCTAAACAGTAGCTTCCTGCTTCTCAAACAAGTGTTCTATCCATTTGGCTATTCAACCGGTAAAATAATTTTACTACTTTACAGACAACAAAGATTAAGAAAATAGGCAATAATTTCTTAATATCGAAAATTCAATGAGACACACATTTTAACAGTTAAATCCAGAAACAATTACACAGCAATAGATGTAGATAATCATGACAATGGATAAAGTGTATTTTAAAGTCTTGGGTATTTGTGAGGGGATTTGGCAGAATCGATAGAGTGTTCGTCTCGGATATCCAATGGCTCAAGTTCAAAGTCCAGGTAAGTCAACTAAAAGAAAGAACGTAGCCTCTTGAACGCAACAAAGACAACTTATCTACTGTAGATCCTATCTTTCAATTTTTTATTCTATTCTATTCTGGGAGCTAGATTTAATTGCCGCTGTATACGGCAAAGATATAATAATAAACAAGGAAAGGTAAAAAATGGTTCCTTGTAAAGTAGTCTCGAAGACAGGTGAACAGCCCGGGCATTGATATAGAAATGTTGTGTCATTAAGTAATTAATCAGTATCACATTTCGAAAGCATATCAGCGTCGGACAAGCACTAAACTTGAACCCTGCACCACTGATCATGTAGCAATATGCTAGATTGAAATGTATTGATTTGCTGTAAGCTTTTAAACTACTTTATATGGTTTATTTGTTTCTTTTGGCTATGTTTGTTCAGGGCACACGTCAGTGCCTTTGTGGCTGTCGTGTCCTTTTTCACTTTATCTCATGTATTTCTTGCGTATGATGTAGCCCTAAAGTGAAATAAACATGATTCAATTCAATCATCAGTCGGTTATCCTAATCGATCATGTCACTGGCCCAGTCTAGATATTGATTGATTAAGAGATTGTAATCATTTCAGCTGTAGATCATAAGACAAATAGACACTAAATGTAACCTTTCAGACAGTGATGTCTATGATCTTGCCCAAGACCGGTATCAGTGGAAATATAAGGTAAAAGAGGCTGCTCTGGTGTCCACAAAGTGACGTTACACAGAGAAAAGAAGAAGAAGAGATCATAAGAGAGACAACAACAGCAGCACATACCAGCCCTGCACTGTGTGCCAGTCAGTGAAGATACCTCCAGTAGCCTGTGCTCCACACTCTATCAGATGACCTGCTAGACTGTGATCAATCAATCAATCAATCAATTAATCAATAACCACTGCTCCACATTCTATCAGATGACCAGCTAGACTGTGTATAATCAATAAATCAATCAATCATCTCAATCAATTAATATCATGTGCTCCGCATCCTATCAGGTGATATGCTAGACTGCGTACAATTAATCAATCAATCAATCAATCAACCAATCAATCAATCAATCAATCAATCAATCATTAGCAATCAATCAATTAATAACCATTGCTTCACACTCTATCAGACGACCTGCTAGACTGCGTACAATCAATCAATCAATTAATTAATCAATGAATCAATAAATAAATAAATCAATCAATCAATCATTAGCAATCAACCAATTAATAGCCACTGCTCCACACTCTATCAGAATAAAAGCTAGACTGCGTACAATCAATCAATCAATCATTAACAATCAATCAATTAAAAACCACTGCTCCACACTCTTAATAGCGGTTAATTTAATAAAATACCACACTTTATCAATACAATAGTTCTTAAATTTAGGCTTAACAATTTCCTAATATTACAATGATGGGCTTTACTGTTGACAATTAACTAACATTACCACAGTTCTTAATAACAAATCTAACCTGCCAGCAGCCAGCTTGTCGTAGTCATCGTACGCCCAGTTAAACTAAGCACAATAATTAAATATACTTGTTTATATATGATATACATATATATATATATATATATATATATATATATATATACATACATATATATATATTTTATACTGGTATATATGTTTATATACTATAGCATACACTATTTATAGTATATGTTTACATACTAGTTCAACAATTTAGCTATAGCATGAATTATAGTAGGATATGGTCACCAGCTAATCAATATACGAGTTTAGTCAAGGCAAAAGAAGTGCATAGATAAATTTCTCAAAGAGTTAGAGACACTCTTTACAGCAAAGTCAAGTTTCTAGCATGTCTATCTAATAATCAGGAGGCCTTCAGTTCGAAATCCAGCCAACCGGCTCTCACAATATCCAATATCTCTCGTTTACAGAGAGACAGATTTATGCTAAACTTAACTATATTTTATTTGCTTTTGATACATATAACATTAAATTTTTACTAAAATATTCAAAATCTTTCTCTAAAATAGTTCTTTAGAGAAAGAGAAAGTTAGATAAAACAAGTTCATAATTTTGGCCCTCTTGATCTGGATTTTGGACCACCACAGTTTTGATCTGGTTTTGATCTGGCTGGAGCCAGTGGGTTCAAATCCTGGGCTCGCCCGTTACTGACATCGCTTTCGAGTGAGGAAACGGACGTTAACCTTAGCTTTACCAGCTTTTTATCTCGCTTTCTCTTGTTAGTCTTTGTACACTCAGTCATCATATTGGCAGAAGCCAAAACATCACACGTTTGTACAGAGTCTGCAAGAGACGTCTCTCACATTGCCTTATGGCGAGGAACTGGACGTTAAATTCTTATTGATCGATTGACAGATAGACAGATAATAAAATATTGGACAAGAAAAGCAGTAAAAGTGACGAAAGAGTCAAATGATTGAAGCCAAACGTGTGAAACAGAGAGATAAGATATATAGTAGGACGAGCATACAGAGTGTCACATAGAACTATGATGTTATGAATAGATGCATTAATGTGAGACACTAGGTAATCTAGTTACCCGTGTTGGGTTCGGGTTCTAAAGAATAGACCAACCGTGGACTGCACGTGTCGTAAACGGCGTCAAAGTATTAAGATCCAAACCAAAGGCAGAAAGGGCATTTGTTAGTGAGCACTTAGGCTCCAGAAATTGCTACAAAATTTTCTAACATGAATGGAAAAGTTTATCCCAAACCTAGTTAAAATGGGATTCAAGGGAGGATGATGATGATGATGACGATGTTATTACGAACCGATAAAGCAGAGCGCTATTACATGGTGCTATTACAAAGTAATAAAGCATAGCAGAGAGGAACTGAGAGAGAGAGAGAGAGAGAGAGAGAGATAGAGAATGTGCGAGAGAGTGAGTGAGAGAGAGAGAGTGAGAGAGAGAGAAATCATGACAGAAAAGAGTTACGTAGAGATCTCACAGAATGGATGAGAGGCGCGAGAGCTAATGCTGAATCCGTGCATCGTCCAGTAATGACAACATCCGCTCCTAAGTCGAGAGCTCTATGTATTCCTGCCGCACTGTACAATGTATCAAGTATTTTAAATCGTTCTTTAAAAAAGCTATAAAGCCGATGTTAACGTCAGTTTCCTCACTCGAAAGTGACGTCAGTGACGGGCGAGTCCAGGATTTGAATCCACACATACTGATCCGCAGTCGGATATCTTACCGACATCGCCACTGCTCCAACCATTTTTATCTAATTACTTTCATTTTAATGTCAGTAGTTTTAGCTTCCCTGTTAAAGGCTATAATGATAAAGTTCAATTTAGCATCGGTTTAATGTCTCGAAGCATATCAGTGACGGGACAAGCGGGGAGGATTTGAAGTCTGCACTTAGACGACTTTGAATCAGATCTGCCATTGGACGAGGAACTGAGCGTTACACAGACTGCAACGACTAAGTATAATCTGCTTAGAATAATATCATCGTCATTATTATCATCTTATCCGAATCCCAGTCTAACTAGGGTCGGGATACGAATAGACTGTCTCAAATCCTCTCTGTCCTACATCACATTGTCAGTCAATTCCCTATTTGAGATTTTCCATCTGCTTAGAATATAATAATCTATTAAAAATTAACTGCTAGACTAAACCCGCGAAGATCCGGTGGAACAAGAACGAGACAGAACAACTGCGAACTGAGAGCTAACTAAAGAACAAGGAAGCAGGCCCTTATATAGACTAAAGAAGGAGAGAGAGATACTAAGAGAGGGATAAAGAGATAGAAGTAGAAGAGATACACATTGAAGTAAAGTAAACACACATTATAGTGAAATGATCAATTATGTCGATATCTATCACTTTTTAACACCACATGCTTAAACGGTAAGGCAAATTAGTCCATTTTCCGAATAGCCAGTCCAGTGAATGTCCGAGATTTTAATCTCAGATCAGCGCGGCCGGGATTCGAACCCACGAGGGTTCAATTCACCTCACGATATGTCATTTAAAATTTCATGACGTTACCCCTACGCTATTGAGACATTCTAATAGAAGAAAAGAAACAGATACACGAGCTACAAGAAACTATTAATCAATAACAAGGAAGCAAGATAGCACAAAGGTCAACATTCAAACATGGATTAGAGAGAGAGAGAGAGAGAGAGAGAGAGAGAGAGAGAATGGATTAATGTCATAACAACCTAATCATCTAATTATAGGACAGAAAGTAAGGCCTAGTGAAATAGGTATCGTGAGAACGATACGATTCCACTACTCCATTTGCAACTGTCAGACTAATGATTTTTTGATTTTTTAAAAATTTTTTTTGTTCCTTTCGTTACACACATGACATACCGCATGTGCTACATGGTTTCCTTTCTTGGTTTCTGTTTTTGTAGTTTTCAGTATTTCCTCCATTCCTTTCCATGGTTATTAGTAATCGTTGCCTTTTGTTGTCGCATCAATTGCAGCCGGCGCGGATTTAAGAATAACCTTTCAACACCCTCGGGATGATAATGTGATTTTAACATCAAGTTCAGAAGCCCAAACAGCTTCCATTCAAGACGGGAGCTTCAAGCTGCCTACCGACCCTAATTAAACTGGGATTTAAGGGAAGATGATGATGACGATGAAAGATGAACTAAATTTTAAAATCTATTAGTAAATTTTCATTTCTTTATACGTAAATTCAGAAATTTATTTCCGAGTTTCGAATTTTCTGTGTATCTTCTGAGAAGCTGATATGTTTTGGTACAGATTGCTTCTGCTAGTAGTTCTCCTCCTCATGGTATCTACATTGATTTATTAATTCATCATCGTCGTCATCAGATGAGGAGTAACTAACATCAAACAATCAAGACTTCTCATGAAACACACTAATGTTCAATAATTGGACTTCTTGTCGTTCATTGTCCAAAGTGAGGACACGAATGTGAGTACGAACGTTCATTTCCCTGCTTCCATATCACTCTCTTGTCCGTACTGATCTTCCTCAAATTTGACCATGATCGAACTTGAAATTTGTCATCAACTGCAGAATTTTCTGGCATGGATGAGGAAAAAGAAATGACGAAAGGCTTGAGCTTCAAGTAATTGAATGCATAAGGTCGATGACGCAGACACCTCTGCTACTTAGAGCTAACAATGAATTCTCAGATTTTATTGGATATAGTTATCAACACTGCATGGATATTTTGGATGGATACACTATGGATACAAATGAACGTCTTATTTTTTCCGACTCTTTATGCCATGACATAGCACATTGATGTAAACAGCCATGCTGATAACATTTACCATGACTAAAATATTTACAATAGGTACGCAGTCACGCTACTGAAATATATAACCTGATACTATTATTTACCCTAGATATGCAGTCATGCTGGTAACAGTTGATGGTAGGGGTTGCCCTGAAAACATTTCTCTCACATTTCTTCTTTCCAACTCAGACTTCTGCAAAACGTTTAAATTAAATTACCATAAATATAGCAATACGTACTGAATTCATACAGGGAATGCATTAGATGGTTCTGGTGGCCCCTTAAAGCAATGCATGGGCCCTATGAATACCAATGGAGTTGACTTTATAAATGGCATGGGCAGGCTAATCTAAGAGTTAACAGATGATGAGTGAGATATCTATTTTCAACGGCAGAGGCTTTCAATAGCTTTTGAAAGAATCAATGCTGACAGCTTCAGTAGTTCAACTGGATGAACAAGTGTCATGTGATCATCCTGGGGCTGATTCCAGCCAAAGATTTCTCTATGATGTTCCTCCACAAAACTCAATTTTCGTCATTTCCTCGATATTCATTCTTTTTCTTCCTTCTGTTCTTCCGTAAATGCTAACTCCAGCAGCCTGAACAAGAGTAGGTACACGTTATGATAATATTCACATCATTGGAATTTTCTGGATACCATACAGTTTGACAGGAATACGAATTCGCAGGACTTGCAAAAATGGTGTTCCATCGAATTATTTCACACAGACCTTACAGGAATTAAGATCAGTACTCTGTTCAGCTATCAATTTCAGATCCTGAGGTGAATTGAAACCTCGCGGTTTCGAATCCCAGCCGCGATGATCTGAGAGTAAAATCTCAGATATACACTGGACTGGTTACATGGAAAATGGTCTAAATTGACTAATGGTATAAACATAAGGTATTATAAAAAGTGATAGATATCAACATAGTTGATCATTTCACTATAATGCATGTTAACTTTTTTTATCAATGAAAGTATCACCTGTGAATAATTAGTAATATTTCCGAGTAATTAAGATTCTTACACAGCAGAATATTTATAAACCCCTATATGGTCATATTCAGATCATTGGAATGATTTGAATATCAAGGTCATAACGTTTGATATGAATACGAATTTAAGAGAGTAATTAAGATTTTTCCACAGCAGAACAATAAACAGCAGTACCACCCGACTAAAAGAATTAAAAACACAGTAATACTGACACCTTTAAGGAATTGTACTAGAGATGGGAATCGAACCGAACCCGAACCGAACCCTAAAATCTGGAATTTTGATCGAACCGAACCGGAACCCAGACTCTGGCCGAACCCGAACCGAACCCGAACCCAGACTCTGGCCGAATCCGAACCGAACCCGAACTTTGTCCAGACCGAACCGAACCGATCTCTTGAAGTTCCTTTCTCCTTCGCCAGCTCCAGGAGAAAAGAACAATTTTCTTTTCAGCTATTTTTCAAAGTCTGCATTAAGATATTATGGAGAATGTTTGACATTATATAAGGATAGTAAGAACAATACACATATATATTAGTTTTTGTATTTACATGTCTTACAGTATCTAACAGCATATATTCAGGTAAGGCTGGTTCCGACACAAATTTTAAAATTAATAGTAGAGAGCGATACAAAGGAATGGTAGCGTTACAAAGGAGTGGTAGCTGGAAGCGAGACTGGTCTACAGAAGATAATGGCTAGTGTGAATGATACGGGATTGAAATATGGAATCTTCATTCCATATTTCAATCCAGTAATTAACATCAAAAAGACAAAAGTGATGAGAGTATCCCATAATAATCTGAAAATTCTTGACTCAATCTAGGTGGATCTGTTCTTATTAAATTCAAATTATGAAATTTTTTAAATTTTAGTGTGCCATCTTAATATTTTTGCAGCCAGATTTACAAATAATTATATATAACATTAGATATGTGTTACGGATATCTGGAGTAAATAATTTTGCGCCATAGCAATGCATTAATTTTCATAACTATTTTTGTAACTTCATAATTGACCTGAGAGTTTCAAATTTTAAATCCTAAGGTAAATTATGAAGTTTATTACTGGTTCAGTTGATAAAAAACGATACACATTATGGTCATTTTTCTGTGGAAGTATAGGTGTTTATCAAATCGTTCTTATTTGACATTTTTATGTTACTAAATTACACTTAGTCTCTGAAATATTGGATCAAATTTTAGCCAAGACATTTCCACGTAATTATAAACCTTTCTAATATATAGGCCTAGTGACAAAATCTTTTTGTAATTGATTAAGCATTCTATTTGCTTTTTATAATCAAGGAGAATATTTCAGATAGGCCTACAGTAATAAAGTTTAATATCTATTTTATGAACATTTGTTGGTCAACTTACAATATATTAAGAAATGTACAGGAATAAATACCACTTCTGTCCCTTTTTCATTGTCATATTTTTACTCAGGTGAAAAATGAGGCAACTATTATGACTTCACGTATTTTTAAGTGTATTTACCATAAACCATTTTAAACAAGTTTATCATAACCATGATTATTATAAGTAATGTTAAACATTTGCAACAGTATCCAAACCAAACCATTTCGAACTCGAATTGAACTCTTGTGAGGTGGAAAGCAAGCCGAACCGAACCCGAACCTTCAAATTGTCAATTGCTAACCGAACCCGAACCGAACCAAACTTTCATTTTCAACAAACCGAACCGAACTCTCAAATTGCCAACTGCTAACCGAACCCTAACCAAACCGAACTTTCGTTTTCAATGAACCGAACCGAACCAAACTCTGGAAATTCAAAAAATTCCCATCTCTTAATTGTACCGTAGACTCCTATAATACTAACGAGAACTTGTATATAATAGGAGTCTCTGATTTGTAAGTTTCATTTATTCATTCCAGCGCACTAAGGAACAGAACCATCTGACTTACCGACATCGCCATTGGCTCCATCGGCTAAAACTGACCCTAATTAAACTGAGATTTAAGGGAAGATGACAAAAATTATAACTCAACTAACCATTGCTAACAAATCGTCCCCAGTTACAGTTGCTATTTTTAGTTCAACTCCGGCTTTTCCCGCAGCCTCTTTCAAAGCCTCAGCGCATGACTGTGGGTTTATCCCACCAGCGTTACTTATCACTCTTATACCTGCAAATAATCAACAAAATCGTCAAAATAGCAATTATCATTAGGCACTCTATACATGGCAATCGATTGCAAGTGTTTCTTGCATGCATCGGTGCGCAGAATTGCATACTACTACTACACTCACTCACAAAGTAAACTTCACATTTTAAACATTTTAGGGCACATGTTTCCAGTCTTCGGACCTTTGTGTCCTTTTCATTTCATGTGAATTTCTGTATTTTGCGAGACTTTTCCAGCTCCATTGTGTGAAATAATAGAATTATTTAAATATAATAAAAAAAATAAAACAGCATACTATCTTTTTCACGATATAAAGAATAGCACCAGAGTTGGCACAGTTGATCCGATGACCTCCAGCCCATCAGGCAAGCAAGCTACCAGCTTGGCCGTCCAACCACACAATCATCATCATCTTCTTCCCATTAATCCCAGTTTAACTAGGGTCGGGATACGAATGGACTTTCTCCACTCCTCTTTGTCTCATACTATATCAAAATCTCTTTTATTCGTTTTAGAAAATTTCGTAGCAAATTGCTGGAGCCTAGGTGTGCTCACCAACCGATGCCTTTTCCGACGTTATCCTAGTGCTTTAGTCGCCTTCTAAGACACGTGCAGTCACCGGTTGGTCAATTCTTCAAACAACCCGGACACAACACGGGGAAGTCCATCACAGTCCATCCAAGCACATGATGCTGTAGATATTAAAGACTTGCATACAGAGCTATACTACTTCCTACATATGTTAATAATGTCCTACTAAGATAAATCTAGATAGAACATCAGCAAGGAGCCTGACTATCAGTCAATGACTCGTTTGATGATCAAAATAACTTAACTTCAAGCCTCTCCGACAGTATCCTTATGCTGAAGAATAAGAATGGCAGAGAAATGGGGCAATGGTTGAGTGTTCGCCTAGGATGCAAGTGGCCTTGGTTTAAAGCCCAGGTCGGTCAAAGCGCAACCTACTTCACGTAAGCATAGGTTCAACGTACATAACTGTCTTTGGCTGGAGCCAGTGGCGAAGTCGGTAAGATACTCGACAGCGGATCAGTAGATGCGGGGTACAAATCCTGGGCTCGCCCGTCACTGACATCGCTTTCGAGTGAGGAAACTAACGTTAACCTTAGCTTTTAGCTCTACTAGCTTTTAGCTCTACTAGCTTCATAACTCAGAACATGCTCAGTAGAAATATTTCACTTGAAGAACATGAATAACGTCGGCAGAATAGAATCTTCCAGTCGGCCGAATTTCACAACTAGTTTAAAGAATCTCAGACACACTAGTTTCAGTAGCAACTGGTAACACAGTCGACAGTCAAGTAAACGATAGTTGAACTAGTGCGACATACACTAAGAAGAAGAAAAACAAGAAATTAAACTTAGTGTTATTGTCCTTTTTGTTCAATCCCCTTGTAATGAGAGGCTACTAGTATGATAAACTAATGGTATGATAAATTAATATTGTGAGAAATTAACTAATGTGAGAAATAAATAATAATAGAAATTAATCATGTGAGAAACTTACAACATTCACAAATTAAAACATGAGAGACTCGTGTTGATAAAGTGAGAAAAAAGAAATAGGACGGGATTTTATAATCTTCAGCATCTATTGGCGGCCCTGCTAGAAGTATCAGTCAACTTTATCAAAACAAAAACAATAGAAATACACAACACATAAGTCTTAGTGCGTAAAACTGCTGGCTATAAACAGTACAGCAAATACAGAAATACAAGATGTAAGTGCAAGAAAAAATTATTTAAAATATAAGCACACACAGTAAATAAATGAAAGCAGAGTTCAATACTGAGCAAAATTCAATGAAGCATACACTTGAGCAATTATACAATTTAAAAAAACTGGCAAAGCTAATGTTAGCGTCAGTTTTCTCACTCGAAAGCGATGTCAGTGACGGGCGAGCCCAGGATTTGAGCCCCGCACATACTAATCCGCGGTCGAATATCTTATCGACATCGCCATGGCTCCAGCCACAATTAGATTTAAAGGAATTTGATAAATCAAACCTTTCTTCTTTATAGTCTTCAAATGAGGTCCAACAGCAGCTTGAACGAAGTCTGGCGCATAGCCAAGACTCTGCATTATAATAAAACACATCCTGTGTGAATAAATAGAAGTATAAGATGCATTACTTGTGTACTGTTTCTTTGATCAGAGAATCAACTATCAATGTCATTTTTAATCAATTTACAGTAGATTATATATGTATCTACTTCTTTATTCGCCAACATTTGACGAGAAGTAAAATAACTGAAAAAAATCATACAAACATAAAAAGTAAGATAAAAAAAGACATCACAGTAAAACGAAATAAACCACTACCAATTACACAGTAATTACACGAATTGTATTTGAATTCAATTAAATTTAATAGTATTAATATTACTAATATTATATTAAGGTTATTAAGTTTATTAATTTCATATCTGTTAGTAGGACTGCAAGGTGGCTAAATAGATGGGATAATTTGTCTCTTCATTAGTGTCCTAGTGTGTGTGTGCCTAGTGTGTGTGTATGCTTAGTGTGTGTGTGTGCCTAGTGTGTGTGTGTGTGTGCCTAGTGTGTGTGTGTATGCCTAGTGTGTGTGTGTGTGTGTGTGTGCCTAGTGTGTGTATGCCTAGTGTGTGTGTGTGTATACCTAGTGTGTGTGTGTGTGCCTAGTGTGTGTGTGTGCCTAGTGTGTGTGTGTGCCTAGTGTGTGTGTGCCTAGTGTGTGTGTGTATGAATAGTGTGTGCGTGTATGAATAGTGTGTGCGTGTATGAATAGTGTGTGTGTGTATGAATAGTGTGTGTGTGTGTGCGTGCGTGTGTGTGTTTGTGTGTGTCTGTACGTATTCTGTACTACTGAAACTGAAATAAACATTTTATTTCTCTCTTTCTCTCTCTCTCTCTCTATCTCTCCCTCCATCTCTATCAGGATATTTCTTATTCCTTTACACTTTCACAAATTTAAGTAAAATACAATATAATATTAGGCTACACACACACATGTATGCACAGACATAATAAAATCATTCATTAATTAAACCGTCAATTCTCAAGCTAAAAAACAATACCGATCCCTATGACAATACTAACCTATTTACAGGTGAATACCTAAATAAAGGATTAATTAAAAATTTAAATATCCAACTGTAGCCTAAGACTTTTACTAAAGACTGATTATTATGATTAAAATTGATTTCTAGGTTTTAGTTTACAGGACTAAGTTTAACACATACTCCAACTAAATAATCACCTGTGAGGATAAGAATAATAACTTAATAAGTACCACTCGTAATGTAATAAGTGCTAGATGTTGTCACAGACGACATTAACATTCTAATTGTTGTTGCTGATGTCATCTTTATTGCAAACATTAGGTAGTTTATTCAACTTTCAAATACTTTCTCTAAGATCAGTTCTAATCTTTAGTGATGATGCACTTTAAAATCACTTGCAATATGCTAGCAATATTCAGCAACTTATGGTAAATGCTATTTGTACATTAATGCTATTTGTACATCACTTGCTATTTGTTTACTATCTCATGTGCTAAATTATAATGTAATTTTTATTTAGTCTACTGTTACTGAACACTTTCTGTAAAGCAGTTTAGAAGCCTGATTATGGTGAAGGCTCTTTTATATAAGTTTTCATTGTTAACAATAATAATATAATATCGCTTGATTCTGAAATATTAGTTTCCTCACTTGAAAGCGATGTCAGTGATTGACGAACCCAGGATTTGAACCCCGCACATACTGATGCACGGTCGAATATCTTACCGATGACTGGTCAGCTCGATAGGCTACCTTTGGGCCCTCTATGATGGCCATAGTAATCAAATTTTAGTTGCTGTTTGATACTACATCTTGATATCCCTGTTCTGACTACTAAGTTTGATTCACACTGTTTGTTAGAACTCGTTATGATTAGTCGGCATTTATGTAAGTAATTTTTTATTTATCTCCTTATTTTGATATTTCGATAGATATTTTTGATGACTTTCAAAAAACATATATAGTATATACTACTACTATACGCACTTAACAATTAACTGTTTTTTCATAAAAGCATTCATGCTCAGCCTCTCAACAGATTGAATATTTATAAATCTTTTTTTTTTCTAAGTTCACCATAGTTCACATTTAGTTGGTGTTTTTTCCTGTTGCATTTTTTGTTTGTATGTTGTGTATGTGAAATGGCATTCGGTTGGTGAGCGCCTAGGCTCCAGAAATTGCTACAAAAATTTAAACAAATGGAAAAGTCTCAAATAGGGGATTGGCTGGTAGTGTGGTGCAAGACAGAGAGGATTTGAGACAGTCTATTTGTATCCTGACCCTGGTTAGACTGGGATTCAAGGGAGGATGATCACGATGATGATGATGATGATGTTTTCTAATAATAATAATAATAATAATAATAATAATGATAATATAAAAGGTTTAACGTCCGTTTCCTCATCCAGGGATGATGTCAGGAACGTCAATACCTGGATTGTATGTGAACTCTAAAGGTTTGAATGACCCTTTTGGTGTTATTATTAAATTGAATTGAAGTAATTGTACTCACAGGCACTTTAGACTTGGCCGCTGTGAGAAGCGACATAGTGATCTCTGAGAGGTAGTCGAGTACGAGGAAATCCAGCTTTCCTCCATGGATCAGCTGATGACCTATAAAACATTCATCATCATCATCATCATCATAATCAACCTCCCTTGAATCCCAGTTTAACCATGGTCGGGATACAAATAGAGTGACTCAAATCCTCTCGGTCCTACACCACACCACCAACCAATCCCCTATTTGAGACTTTTCTATTCGTTTAAATTTTTTAGAAATTTCTGGAGCCTAGGCGCTCACCAACCGAATGCCCTTTCTGAGGATGGTATGGATCTTAGTGCTTTAGCCACCTTCTGCGACACTAAAAGTCACCGGTTTGTCAATTCTTCAAAAAACCCGGACACAACAGGGAGATGACCTATAAAACATTAGATGCAATAAATCACAACAGTCAATATATATTGAAGGTTTCATTTTTAATATTCTTTTTGCTTAGTCTGATCTGTAGCCTGCTAGGTTAAAACATAGGTACCTTGTTTTAAGTCTCTAAGATTACTTGCCGATAACAGTGATAAAACTCTGCTGTACGAAATGACTCAAATACAGTTCAACAGTGTTCAGAATACTGGCAAGTATTCTTATCAGTCTGATTAGTACCCTGCTCTCTCTTAGGGGACTGCCCACAGGCAGGTCCATGGTATATAATGCCTCCACTTTTCTCTGTTTTCCATTTTTCTCGTCATATCCAAACACGAGCAGATTTTTAAATCGTCTAACATTCTTAGCCTCGGTCTGCCCCTGTTTCTCTTTCCTTCCATTTTACCTTCTACGACCTCCTTTAGTAAATTATCTCCACTAAGAATGAGTTCTATCCAATTCTTGTTGCTATTTCTTATAGAATTGATCAACTGTCTATCTGTACCCACTCACTTCAAGACTTCTCCATTAGTAAGTTTTTGAGTTCAGTTAATCTTTTCCGTTCTTCTCCGTGCAAAAAAGCTGGTAAAGCTAAGGTTATGTTTAGAATGTCTAAATAGTGTAGGGGTAATGTCATGAAGTTTTAAATGTCAAATCCTGAGGTGATTTGAATCCTCGTGGGTTCGAATCCCGGCCGTGCTGATCTGAGAGTAAAATCTCGGACATTCACTGGACTGGTTATACGGAAAATGGTCTAAATTGCGTAACGGATTAAACATGTGGTTTTAAAAGTGATAGATATCAACATAGTTGATTATTCACTATAATGCGTGTTTACTTGTTAATGGCAGTTTCCTTACACGAAAGCAATGTCAGTGACTGGCGAGCCCAGGATTTTAACCCATTTTTTGTCCACATTTCCAACGCAGTACCCTGCTAGGCCACAACATATGTATCTAGTTTTCAGCCTCCATGAGAAGATGCTTATAGAGGCTCAATCTCTGATGTACACAACCTCTACTACAATCCATAAGGGCTCAGAATACTGAGAGAACATAAAATTTCAGTAATCACCTGTCGAATCAAATTTAAATGTATTGCCCAGGTGAACCTCATCCGTCTTTAGTGATAAAAGTATACTTTTATCTGCCTGTGTCAATAGTTAACGATACCGTATATAGAAGAGCTGAAGTTAACTTTAAAGTCTTATTCTGCATAAAGCAATACTGACAGAAATGGTCTGGCTAACAGGACGTTTTATCAGACAAGTGTGCTAGGCGGGAGCCATCCATCCAGTTCAAAATTGAAGCAACTAAGCTATGGCGGAACTTATAACATCATAGCATGATTATGGTTACTACTATATTACTGCACAGCCTCACTTTCACAGTGCAAAGATGGTGAGCGAACGAGCATCATCACTGATGATAAGGAAAGAAACACTAAACACTATGTAATATTAAATAATCGAAATAAAACAAACCAGCAACAGCAGTGTCTCCCCAAAATCCTGATGCACAGCCTATTCGAACACTGGATTTGTTGGATGCAAATCTAACAACATAGCTGTCACAATGTCTCGGAAATAATGGAAGCTTCAATGGCTGAGAACCGGAGAGCTTTGCAGCCGGAATCCGACATAGCCTTGTCAACGAAATCATTTCAATGATTTGAGAGAATTTAAGTTTTAAAAGAGATATATTTCCACAAATAAATCATATCAGCTGATCGTTTAAATGTAAACACAAAGATCTCGAACAAGATCCAGTGTCAAAAAGTAGTTCATAAACACTGCTGTAACCCATTTTATCTCACCTAACATTCTCTGCCAGATCCAGTAATTGCACAATAGTCAGTGGTTGTTAATAGTAAGTGGGAATTGAGAGCTAGGGGAACTGTCAGCACTTTTGGGGCCCCCGGTAATGTATTTACTGGTCTCCTAGTATATAATATGGGTCCCTAGCAGGGGAACTCACTTCAGAAAAAAATGATTACTAGGGGAACTCAGTTCCCTTTCCTCCACCCTAACCACTGACAGTAGTATGAATAAAAAGATAATTATATTGATTTGGCAACAAATTTCTGCTTAAATTGGTTCGTGTAGCCGATAGCTTAATCAAGATCGTTTAAATTGCTGACTGACTAGCTGGGCTTTTGAATCTAGGCCATTTGCATCCGAGCCGAAAACTTTAACCGTTACGCCATGTCCCCTCCCCATGCGGCGGTACGGTCTTAAAAGTAGGGAGAGCAGAATAAATAACTCACGAATCCAGCGCGAGAATAGTACACAAGGATAGGCCTACATACTTTAACTTAATTCATGGTGCAAAGATTGCTATAGCTAAACATAAGGCACTATAGTATGCTATTACTATTTATAGTATATATTTAGTATACTATCATTATTCATAAGGCACTATAGTATACGTATGTATACTATTAGACTCGACGGACCGACGGTGCATTGTGTATAGGGGCCTACATGCATAGGCCTATATGTAGATGCATAACCATCTATGAACACATCCGTACACACACACGCATATACACATACATGTAGGCCTACACACACCCACGCATTACACCTACACCTTTACAATCGTGTGTTTCTTGCAAAGATATACATGTAGAATATGGTTTCTTCCATATCCGCTGTTTAAACTGCAGCTAAGAACTGAGTGTGGTTCTTGTCTTCTTGTACAATTAATCCAAGTTGGATAAAAATAGTTCAATTTTTAAGTCTCTTGATTGTGCAAGATAATAACAACACTTAGAGTGCTACAGTCATCAATGACAACATCGAGCACTATTGAGACAAAATCAAGCCGGCGAGCAAAAAAGAAGGTCCAAAAACGGTGCAAATTCCAAAATCCAGAAATTCTGTCCAAAGTAAAGGGAGTTAAAGAAAAGGTGGTTTAGGCGCAGGTCGCTGCTCATGGCCACTGGATGGAAAAGAGAGATGGAAAAGATAGGTTTTCAACTGCTTATGGAACTGCTCATAGGAAAGCAAAGGCTGATGTGATTCAAATGAAGAGATAGTCTTTCATGTGTAATTCGTAATAGTTTCAAGTATTCATATATGACATATGTTAATTTACAATCCCATGTAGAAATCTTAATTTTCAATAAATAATGATTATGGCAAGTGTTGTGAGAGTGATGTTTCCCCGTGTCCGAGTTATTGGAAGAATTGTGTCCGAGTTATTGGAAGAATTGATCAACCGGTGACTGCACTTGTCCTAGAAGGCGACTAAAGCACTAAGATCTGCACCAACGTCATTCGGTTGGTGCGCGCATAGGCTCCAGAAATTGCTACAAATAATTAAACGAATGGAGAAGTCTGAAATAGGGGATTGACTGATGGATGGTGTGGTGTAGGACAGAGAGGATTTGAGACAGTCTATTCGTATCCTGACCCTGGTTAAACTGGGATTCAAGAGAGGATGATGATGAAAGATTATAGAGAGTATAGATTAAACTACAGGTCGGCTTTGTAGAGTGAACGTTTAAGTCCGTACGTCGCCGAGACAAAGACAAGCGGTTCGAGATTTTCGCTATTGATGATGCCATGAACATCTTGTGGAAAAAGTACACTAATGTCTCGATCACTTGTAGTAAGTATAAGCAGTCTTCTATAACTCGATGTTACTCTTAAGTTAATTAAATTCACATTCACATTCACTGATATTCACTGCATTCACATTCACATTTACATTCACTGGACTGGTTAAAGGTCTACGGAAAATGGATTAAATTGCCTAACGGTTTAATCATGTGGTATTAAAAGTGATTGATATCAACATAGTTAATCATTTCAATATAATGGATGTTTACTTTTTTTACTTTTTACTCTTGGGACCTATAGCCATAGCTGTATTTACCTTTAAAAGAACAACTCCAGTTTCGTTGCCTTCGGTCTCGTAACGCGACTTTGGTTAGCAACTTATATGCCGTGGTTTCGGTCTGATTTGGGTAATTTAATACCTTGGCCTGCGCTATTCATGTAGGCCTTTGTCACCGTATTGTCAACTGAGATACGTAGGCTATTAATTTTACATAGGCCGACGTGTGTAGAATTTTGATATGCAGTAAATATGCGTAGGATAATCTCTGAGATAGGCCTAACTGATTAAAATCATCAAAGTCAAGACACAGCTAGATTTCTATACATGGCCTCCAAATTTAATATAGCAACAGCACTATTATTCAATATAAACTACATGTAAAAAACTAAGATATAAATGCTTTGCTAAAATCTAAATAAAAAATCCCTGAAATATCAATACTCCAACTGATACGCCAGTTTGCACCCTCTGCCTACCCGCGTAGACTTTCTTTTGCCACTGGTTGGAGCCAGTGGCGAAGTCGTTAAGATACTCGTCTGCGGATCAGTAGGCTATGTGTGGGGTTCAAATCCTGGGCTCGCCCGTCACTGACATCGCTTTGAGTGAGGAAACTGACGTTAACCTTAGCTTTATCAGCTTTTATAGACTTAGCGTCAGAACTTGACTGGCTCCACCTGCATTAACCGCACAGCAATCATTCTAGGCCACTTTAGCTGTCCCAAGTGACTCTTGGTCAGTGGTCAAAGTGGGAATTTAGAGCTAAGGGAACGGTCAGATTTCTAGAGCTCCCTGTAGCCTAATTTATTTACAGGTCTCCTAGTATTTAATATGGGCAAGAGAACGTATCTTAGAAAAAAATTAGAGCTAGGGTAACGTAGTTCGATCCCTGCGTCCCCCCACTTCAACCACGGTTCTTGGCCACTTTGAAAACTGACAAATTAGATTCGTATATTCTGCATCTTTTTTATTTGTATAAAAACTAAAACTTTTCAAAAAACTTTTTTATTTGTATATAGCCAAGCTACAGGCTACATTAGGTATGGATAAGGCATACTTTGTGAAGGAATTACCTTGTTGATCTAAAGAGTGCTATTATGGAGGAGAAAGCAGACTTTGAGTATGAATATGTACCTTGAACTTGCCAATTGGCAGTGCACTGAAGAAGAAGATTCTGCATCTTCTACACTTGCATATTGACCTCTGAATAACCCAAAGCATGTGTGCGTAATTATTACAAAAATTATAAGAGCACAGCCTAAATGCATATAACTACATCACAAATTATACCTACATGTAACTAATCATCATCATCTTCCAGTGAATTTAAGTTTAACTTAAATTCAAGGGTCGTAATTAGAAAACTTAATAGCAATTCCTGGAACCTAAGCGCTCACCAACCGAATGCCCTTTTTGACGTTGGTTTGGGTCTTAGTGCTTTGTCGCCTTTTACACGTGCAGCCCATGCTCTTAGGAATAATTTCAGGCTTCCAATACCTTCACGATGTTAGCTGCCTTATAACTCTTTCCAGAAGGCTAATCCGAAAGCATGGAATGTTCTTCAATCCACTCGTCAAAAGGCATTTTAAATAACATCGTTTTATGAATAGCAATTTGTTTATAAAAACAATTTTTTTCTGAAAAACAATTTTTTGATGAACACCATTTTGAATAACATTCATTTTGAATAACATCGGCCTTTGGGTTCCTATGAATAGTTCCATGGGCAGTTAGAAATCTACTTTTTTCGTAACTTTTTTTCAACCTAATGTCCATTTGCGATCAGCACTTTAAACTCCTTATCCTTAATCCCTATCTAAATATACATGTAGACTGGTTTTTTGAATTTTGAATTTGACATCGTTCTTGCAACGCGTTTACTTATTGCTAGTCAGCTTGGATTTGACTAAATAGAAAGTTCATTTAAATTTTAAATTTCGCGCGACACCTCTAACTAGGCTGGAGCCAGTGGCGAAGTCAGTAAGATACTCGACCGCGGATCAGTATGTGCGGGGTTCAAATCCTGGGCTCGCCCGTTACTGACATCGCTTTCGAGTGAGAAAACTGACGTTAACCTTAGCTTTTTAAGCAGCGAATGGTGGTATTCAAATTCCTTCATGCTTCATTCCTGCAGTATGAAGGAATTTCGTATTTTGAATGCATCAAGACCGGGTATTAACTGAATGTGTCAAATGTATGGTCCAAAAAACTCCTTTATCACGACTTTGTTAACTATGTGTTTAATGCGACATTCAATATTAAATGAAGGGGATTTAGCGCCCTAGGTTAAGCTGCGCGGCAATTGCACGAAGTAAAGCCACGTTGCGCGCGGTTATTACTTTGTGGGCGACCACTTTGGAAGGCCGAGTGTCGACAGCTTGGAATGTAAATAATCCCCATGGTGCTGGAGATTATTCTTATATCCGTGCCGGCTGCTACTGAAGCGCCAACAAATGGCAACGATATCTAATAACCATGAATAAAAAGGAAATAACGAAAACTACAAAAACAGCGACTATAAGAAAGGAAAGTCTAGTGCACATGCGTATGACAGATGTGTAACTATACGAAATAAAAAGAAAAAGAAATCCGGTACCCGTTTCTAGTGATATATACAGTACGTGTATATATATATATATATATATATATATATATATATATATATATATATATATATGTATATATATACATGAAAAAACTACAAAAACAGCGACTATAAGAAAGGAAAGTCTAGTGCACATGCGTATGACAGATGTGTAACTATACGAAATAAAAAGAAAAAGAAATCCGGTACCCGTTTCTAGTGATATATACAGTACGTGTATATATATATATATATATATATATATATATATATATATATATATATATATATGTATATATATACATGAAAAAACTACAAAAACAGCGACTATAAGAAAGGAAAGTCTAGTGCACATGCGTATGACAGATGTGTAACTATACGAAATAAAAAGAAAAAGAAATCCGGTACCCGTTTCTAGTGATATATACAGTACGCGTATATATATATATATATATATATATATATATATATATGTATATGTATATATATACATGTATATATAATATTACATATATATATATATATATAATATATATATATATATTATATATATATATACATACATACATACATATATACAGACTGGGCAAAATATCCCCTAGCGAAATCTCAATAACTTTAAGAAAACTCTAAATATCTCTACGAAATTTACGGAGCTTCTAGGGGAGGAATTTCTGCGTATATCCTGCAAATTTGACGAAAATATTTTCATTATTTACGAAATTACAGCATTTCTAAAGGAAAAGTGCGAAAATCAATTTTAACAAGGCTTTTCGAAATGTCAGTTATTCCTTTTAAAGATAATAACGACCCTGAAAAGGGCCTTTTACTTAAGTGGTGGAGTTTAAGCCTGCACTACCTTGTTAGCTACTCAAATAAAAGATGCTTAAATTTCGTTCTTCTGTTAAAATTATTCCTAAATTTTGAAGAAAATGTCCGGTACTTTTGTTTAAAAAAGCTTTGGTAAAATTGATTTTAACATTTTCTTCGAAGAAAAGCTGTACTTTTGTCACTTCTGAATATATTGTCACCAAATTTGCAGGATATGTGTCGAAATTCCTTCTCTGGAGGCTCCGAAAATTTTGTAGAACTATTTCGAGTTTTGTCCAAGTTATTAAGACTTTTGGTAAAAAAAAGCCTTGTTAAAACTGATTTTGCACTTTTTCGTAGAAACGCTGTAATATTTTTCCTGCTCAATATATTTTCATAAGATTTGCAAGATATACGCAGAAATTCCTCTCCTAGAAGCTCCGAAGTTGCGTAAAGATATTTTGAGTTTTCGTAAAGTTATTGAGATTTCGCTAGGGGATTACTTTTTTTGTTGCCCCAGTCTGTATACATATATATATATACATATATATATATATATATATATATATATATATATATATATATATATATATATATATATATAATATATATATATATATCGTATACAGTATAATATATATATATATATATATATATGATATATATAATATTATATATATATACATATATATATATACATATATGTATATATACATATACAGTATATATATCACATATATACATATATATATATATCTTATATATATATATATATATATATATATATCTATATGTATATAAGTATATATGTATATATGTATGTATGTATGTATGTATGTATGTATGTATGTATGAATACATGAGGGTGACGAAGTGAGGGCGACACTTAAAAGCTCCACGCCTGACAGCAAAGGAAAAGTTTTCAGAGTTTAACTGGTATCTCACTTTCATGTCTAACCAGTGCCGGCGTTATATCTGACACTCTTGCGCAACCTACAACATACAACAATCAATCAATCAAAAATCAATAGAATAGAGAAATCAGTCAGAATGTCTGTAAATCTAAATTCTCAATTAACCAATCGATGAACAAATTTAGGAAATAAAAAAACGTGCACTGAGAGAGAGAGAGAAGAGTAGAGGTGTTATATACCATGGATCTGCCAGTAGGCAGTGTAATGAGAGAGAGAAGAGTAGAGGTGTTATACACCATGGACCTGCCAGTAGGCAGTGCAATGAGAGAGAGAGAAGAGTAGAGGTGTTATACACCATGGACCTGCCAGTAGGCAGTGCACTGAGAGAGAGAAGAGTAGAGCTGTTATACCATGGACCTGCACTAAGAGAGAGAGAGAGAGAGAGAATAGTAGAGGTGTTATATACCAAGGACCTGCCAGTAGCCAGTGCACTAAGAGAGAGAGAAAGAGAGAGAAGAGGAGAGGTGTTATATACCATGGATCTGCCAGTAGGAAGTGCACCGAGAGAGAGAAGAGTAGAGGTGTTATACATCATGGACCTGTCAGTAGGCAGTGCACTAAGAGAGAGAAAGAGAGAGAGAGAGAGAGATCAATACCTGACATCGCCATGGCTGCTTTAAACTCCGCCTTCAGAGTCTCGAACATTTCCTCAACGCTCTCAGCTCCCTGTAAGTACAGTTAAACACACTTCTAACAGAGTGTATAATAATATAGCACCTCTTCAGCACATGTTGTTTTAGATCGTTGTGGGTGAATCGATCTGTGGTGACATGTGACGGGGGGACGTCCTTGATATCATCCTTGTATGAGGAAACGGACGTTAAACCTTTATTATTATTATTGCTATTAATATACGTGTTACACGTATAATAATAATAACACGTTACAGTGAAACGATTAACCATGCTAATATATTTCACTTTTAATACCACATGCTACATTTCAATATCATCATCACGTTCCCCTAATCCCAGTCTAACTAGGGTTATACAGTCTAACTAGGGTTATAGGGTTTTACGGGGTTCGTTTAAAAGTAACTACATTTAAATTATTAAAATTGTAAATAAATGATAAACATTGTTACCCCAACAGCTAGAGCATAGAGCACAGGACGTCCAATAAAGACAGCCTGAGCTCCCAGAGCGAGAGCTTTAAGGACATCTGTACCCGTGCGAAACCCTCCGTCAACATAGACCTCACACCTCCCCCTCACAGCTAATACCACCTCTCTTAGTACATCCATCTGTTCAGTAATCAATCAATCGCAATTAATAAATAAAATAGATAAATTAATTAATCAATCGTTAGGTCGGCCCGTCGGTCGCTGGATAGATAGATCATCGATCAATATAATCAAATACATCAATCAGTGTAGGCCTAATTAATTCAATTAACCATTCAATCAATAGATCGATTAATCAATCAATCAATCAATCAATCAATTAGACCTAATCAGTTAGTCAGTCAATCAGTCAATCAATCAATCCTTAAATGCAGAGATTATCAAATCTATGCAAGCGAGATATTCTTTATTGTGGGTAACCAATCTATATCAAATACAATTACTAGCCGTCTGAGGCTAACTTAGTTAACATTACTGTTTTAATTTTGAATAAAATAATTCCTAGTAAATTATAGATATATATTCACGCCATGAATTATAATCTAATACTGAAATATCTTTCTCTGGGATTTAAGGGAAGATGATGATAATGATTGAAATCTCTTTCTTTCTCAGTGCACTGCCTTCTGGCAGGTCCAAGGTATATTACGCCCCCACTCTTCTTTAGCTTCCGTTTCCTCTTCATATCCACATATAAGTGGAACTTTAAATCATCTAGAAATACTCATTCTTGTTGTTATATACCATTTTCTTGGGGATTCTGCTTATGACGAGGTAGGCCCCATATGTCTTTCTCGGCTTCAACTAACATTTACTGGGCAGGGGCGTTACTCCCTGAGAAAACTATCCTGTTTACCCAGAACTTTAAAGAATAATGAAATAAATATTATTAACATTAATATATTAAATAAATATATATATTAGGCTTCTTTGAAATATTATTAAAATATTTTCTCTCTAATAATGCTGGAGGAATAGGATTAATCTTACTGTCTTCAAAAGTGAAGACCAACACAAGTTTGGTAGTAGGAAGGTTTGTAGCTTTGATGTTTTGATTTCTGTATTTTATAAAATGCATTATAATATATGTGCATATATATTCTATACCTATTTATTGCAGACTAGTAGAAGCCTCCCCCCCTAGGTTCTCGCCTAAAGTCGTTAGACTATTTGTTCTTTATTTTCTCTATTTAGTTCAACTGAGGATGTCGGTTCTAATTTTGTTCTAGAAATATAATAATTTCTAGATTTATTTAACTATAAGTTTTATTGGTCACAATTACATTATTTAAAAGAGAAGCAATAAACCGAAAAAAGCTCAACGAGTTTCTCTTAGTACTAGACCTTGTACAAAATTGTTATGTTGCACATAGTACGGCATATCGTACTACGTACGATATGCCGTAGGCTTAGTTGTTGGTTTTGCTATATTTCATCATCATCATCATCTTCCCCTGAATCCCATTCTAACTAGGGTCGAGATAAGACAATATTGAAGCAATTTCTGGAGCCTAGGCTCACCAACCGAATGCCCTTTCAGACGTTAGTGTTGATCTTAGTGCAATGTCGCCGTTTACGACACGTGCAGTCCACGATTTGTCTATTCTTCAGCAACACGGACACATCACGGGTACATCCTTCTTATAGCAAAAATTAAAAAATTCATTTAATTTATTTTGCTTTTGCGGTTCTAGTTACCTCCTTCCTCCTCTCTTTGATCATTATGAACAGTTGCTTTTAGATAAAATAGATTGCAACTAGCTTAGATTTAGAATAGTCTTCCATAAACATGGCTTTTTATTAAAGCATTCAGCATTCAGAATTCTCAGGTGGTCACCCATCTAATAAGTACTAACCGGGCCCGACGTTGCTTATTTATCCCCGTATATGACACTACAGAAATACACTAACATCATCATCATCGTCATCGTCGTCGTCGTCATCGTCGTCGTCGTCATCGTCGTCGTCGTCGTCGACGTCGTCGTCATCGTCATCATCATCATCATCATCATCATCATCATCATCATCATCTTCCCTTGAATCCCCGTTTAACCAGGGTCGGGATACGAATAGAGTATCTCAAATCATCTCTGTCCTATACCACATCATCAGCCAATCCCCACTCGAGACCTCCATTCGTTTAAATTTTTGTAGCAATTTCTGGAGCCTAGGCGCTCACCAACCGAATGCCCTTTCTGACGTTGGTATGGATCTTAGTGCTTTATTCGCCTTCTTCGACACGTACGGTCACCGGTTGGTCAATTCTTCAAACAACTCGGAAACATGGGAAGAAATACACTGACACTCTTCAACAATATTGAATAGTGTTACAAATCAACATTATTGAATGGTGTTACCATTCAACTTTATTGACTGGTGTTAGAAGTACACTAACAACATTAAATAATAATTCCTCAGGTACTAACGAAAGTACTTGAGGAATTATTATTGAGTGATTTTAGTGAAAATGCCGCTAACGAGTTAACGAGAACCAGCTTCGTCAAATATTTCATAAATCATGTTCTGAGTTTTTTAACAGTTAAATGAGTTAACACTCACAGCTCCTGTTGTGCTGCCGACCTGGCGGCCGCCATGATTGGACACCAGTATCCCAGCAACACCCGCATCTACAGCCAGCTCTGCATCTTCACCTGATCAATCAATCATTAGATCAGTCAATGAATATTCCGGTAATCAATCAATCAATCGATTGAAAAATAAAAGGATCAATGAATTAATTAATTAATTATACAATATAAAAGTAAGTCAGAGTCTGACTATGATAAACCGTTTTATATAGGCCCTATACCTGGTTGGCTTATATTTCAGTACAGGAAATGAACGCTTATATTAAAGACACTATGGCCATGATGCACTTGAACCGCACAACACTACAAAATTCTTATCGGTAAATAGTAAAAAACATAATAAATGAAGAAGTTTATTGAAGAAGAAACGATAATAATAATAATAATAATAATATAATAATAATAATAATAAAGGTTTAACATCCGTTTATTCATAGAAGGATATTGTCAGGGACGTCAAAAAATAACGTGAAAGGCTGACAGCTGTAAATTCTGCTTTAAGATCGTTTGTGTGTAAAGCTGTAAAACTGATGTTAACGTCAGTTTCATCTCTCGATATCAATGACTGTGGCGTCGAGCCCTGAATATGTACCCCGCATATACTGATCCGCAGCCAGATATCTTACCGAGATCGCCACTGACGCGTCATCGTGGCATCGCCATGGTCCCTGATGATGATATTACTCAAAGACATTTTAACATGTGGCGCCACGCTTATTAGATAAGGGCATTAATAGCTACCACGTCTAATTGAAACAAATTCCTGAACGATTAACCACAGCAACTAACATAACAATGCGAAATAATAGCTGTACATTTTAATAAAACGATTATAATAGAAGCAATAATACTAATAATAATAATGTCGATAATAATACTACTTATAAATTAATAACTACAGGCTATTTTTTATTATCGTTATTTGTTTAATTTGTTTTTAAATACCCCGCGTGTGAAGAACCCGAGGTTTGATAAAAAACGATTCGAGCAATACGTGCTGAATCGCCGCCCGGCATCACATATTGTTATTATTATTGTTATTTACTACAATAATGACGATAAAAATAATAATAACAAATAATGATAATAATAACGATAACAATGCTGTAAAATTACTGTGTCTATCATCAATTCAATTTAAATGGTATGTAGTTTCTTAACTGTGTAGGCCTAGTTAATTGATTGATTGATGTCTTGCTGCATTGATTACCACAGAGAATGCCCTTGACGATGATGGGCAGTGACGTAACAGATTTGAGCCACGTGACGTCACGCCACGTGGCTCTGGAGTTAAACAGCTCTCCAGTGATCTGATACTGAGCGGTCGTATACTGTTTATCAGTAGGAACCACGTTCTTGAAGCTAAGTACAGCAATTTTACTTAAATGTCAAAAGAGAAACACTGAGTAATACAGACAGTAACTGATAAATAACCACGTTCTTGAAGCTAAGTATAACAATTTTATTTTTTATATATTTAGAATGTCTCAAATAGCGCAACGGTTAAGGGTGTAGATAACGTCATGAAGTTTTAAATGACAAACCCTGAGGTGAATCGTACCCTCGTGGGTTCGATTCCCAGCCGCGCTGATCTGAGAGTAAAATCTCGGACATTCACTGGACTGGCTACACGGAAAATGGACTAAATTGCCTAACGGATATAACATGTGGTATTAAAAGTGATGGATATCAACGTAGTTGATCATTTCACTATAATGTGGGTTATTATTATTATTATTATTATTATTATTTAAATGGCACAAGAGAAATACTGAGTAATACAGAAAGTAACTTATGAACAACCACGTTCTTGAAGCTAAGTATAACAATTTTATTTAAATATCACAAGAAATATACTGACCTCCGGTTTCATAGGAAGCAATGAAACTTTAATGACAAGTCATGAGTAATACAGAAAATAGAGCTACGAAAAACGGAGACTTTCCAAAAACTCAGTTTCTCTCTTTGTTTCTCTCTCTCTCTCTCTCTCTCTCTCTCTCTCTCTCTGTTTCTCTTTCTCTGTTTCTCTTTCTGTTCTTTCTTCAAGAAACGGAAACTCAGAACATGGGAAAAAGTGATTCGCGGAGTTGATACGGATAGGCCAGTGAATGTCCGAGATCTTACTCTCAGATCAGCGCGGCTGGGATTCAAACCCACGCGGGTTCAATTCATCTCAGTATCCGTCATTTAAAACTTCATGACGTTACCCCTAATCTATTAAAGGAATATTTTAAATGTATTTTAAAATCTACACTTAACTAACAAAAATACCTACATAACGCAAAATACATAGTTCAGTGAGAAAATGACATTATATCGTTATATTTAAAACAGATAAGTAAATAGCTACATTGAAATGAAATTTCTTAACTTATGGTTCTATTTATACCTATAGTCTAATTTCACTTATTTGTACACCATCAATGTCTAATACTTCGGTATGAAATGACTTCACTATAAAATGACTTCGCAACTGGCTCGAGCCAGTTGCGAAGTCGGTAAGATACTCAACCGCGGATCAGCAAGTGTGGGGTTCAAATCCTAAGCTCTCCCGACACTGAAATCGCTTTCGACTGGGGAAACTAACGTTAACCTTAGCTTTACCAGCTTTAATAAATTTCTAACAAGTTACTCACGTGTAGGGTCTTCTCTTCAGCTGGACATGCGAGCTGTCGGACTTCTTGCCCACTCTGAGGCCGGTCACGGGCGAGTCTATCGTGAGCACGAGGGCCTGGTAGCCCGACGACTCGGCGGCCCGTGCTAGCCTGAGCACGAGCTGCCGGTCAGTGAATACGTAGAGGTTGAAGAACTTAACGGTGCCCGGGCACGCCTGGGCCACCTCCTCGAGGGACTTGTTGCTGAACGCGCTCAGAGTGAATATCACACCTGCCTTGCCTGCCCCTGCGCCAATACAAGCATACCACCGAGTTACCAGCTAGGTTGAAATAAAGCTGGTTAAGCTAAGGTTAACGTCAGTTTCCTCACTCGAAAGCGATGTCAGTGACGAGCGAGCCCAGGATTTGAACCCCGCACCATCTGATCCGCGGTCGAGTATCTTACCGACTTCACCACTGGCTCCAGCCAAATAATCATAATAATAATATAATAAAGGTTTAACGTCCGTTTCCTCATACAAGGATGATGTCTGGGACGTCAAGGTTCAGAATACAATCATATATATATATATGAAACAGATAGAATGGTATATATGATTGAATAGCAGTAGCTTACTATTAGATTAATCTTTGCGACGGTAGCTCGATTTTGTCGAGTCGTCTTGAAGAGACGCATTATGCTTCTGAACCTTGACATTAAACATACTACAACCTACCTACCAGCCAGGTTTTCATCAGATGTGGAGAAGTCGGTAAGATATTCGACCGCGGATCAGTAATTGCGGGGTTCAAATCCTGGGCTCGCCCGTCACTTACATCGCTTTCGAGTGAGGAAACTGACGTTTACTTTAGCTTTACCAGATAGCGATGTCAGTTACGTCACGATGGCAGCAATAAGAGTTGAGTGATAATGTAGTTCACGACAATACCGAACACTCAACAATTTAAAAGTGGGAAGTAGACAATTCTTTATGGATGTTAACTGGAAATCTGGGTGAACTGAAAAGTTTAACACTGTACGTAGAATGGAATAATTTACAGTAGACCTATCAGTTAAATTTTCTATTATTAGGTTATTTATGAAACACAGGCTACACATACAAGTAGGCCTCTGCTCACTTACATGCTCACTTACGTATTTGTTTTTAACTTCTGTGATCTTATGTACGTGGCTATATTTGTAACTTGTTACTGCGTATGCTGTGAGAAAACACTAACAATTAGACAAACCTATCTCGCGTGTATTGTTGTTTCATATATTACTAATGATGTTTTCTGATAATAATATAATCTTGTATTGCATCATTCTCTCTTAGTACACTGCCTACTGGCAGGTCCATGGTATATAACGCCTCCACTCTTCTCTGTCTTCCGCTTTCCTCTTCATGTCCACATATGAGTGGATCAACTGTCTATCTGTATCAACGCTCTCCGGAACTTCTCATTTGTAAGCTTTTGAGTTCATTGCATCATTATAGTTTAAAATACGATGCCACAGTGTTGCTGTGCACCATCATGTCACAAGTGGCCTATGGTGGCCACTCTTTCACCAAAATCGATCCGGGGAATTTGTCGTGGCAAATGGAAGCCATCTACATGGAACGTAGTAGTAATAATAATGGTTTAACGTCCGTTTCCTCATACATGATAATTATAATAACAACAATTTGAGTGCTACAGTCATGAATGACAACATCGAGCACTA